>CM040478.1:16408425-16426671 GCA_022758105.1 Pangasianodon gigas | reverse complement strand
CCCCCCCCCCCCCCCCGCCCCAATACGTCCAAAACAGAAGAGTTCGTTTGCTTATTGTTTCTCCGTCACTCGTTTGCGAAGGAACAGAGCCATGTACAATATAAACGTAGAGCTGTACGCAATAATGCAGGGCTCCGCGATTCGACGCTACGTTGCGAAAACGAGCCGCCAGATTGTCAGCTTGTTCACGTTATACGGAGCCACAAAAGCGTGACATCAGTCTAAATAAAGATGTCGGTCACTACGAACATTCTAACAACTAGCGGTTTAAAGATACAGAATCACTATTACTCCATTCCCAGCTATCTGTTCTCAGATAGTCTTCATTGTGGAAAAGTAAATTACGTTAACAGAGAGAGAGCGAGAGAAGAGAGAATTCTCTTCAGGCGCCAAATAGCTGTTAAAATGACCCCGGAATCTTTTCAAGGAGAAACGGTAAGGAAAAGTCGTCTGTTAGAAACTGTATTGCAGTCGGTGTGTGCAATCAAGTGGCCTTACTTTCAAACTAGGGCACTGCACAGGTACACTCCATAGTCAGCTAGTGCACACAGCATTGAAGAGTGAGGTCATAAATGTTTTGTTTTGTTTTGAAGGAATATCTCGGCTCCAATCCCGCTTTAACAACACGTTATACAAGCACCTTTGTGGTGTGGATAAAGAAATACGACTGTAATAAACAAATAAACGCTGCTTTCCATGCGTGTCAGGGTCACGGTGGATCAGAAATATGAATTTATTGCGTAACAACCGTCCACGTACCAGAGTACCCGCTTACGGCTTTGCATTTGCCAAGAGGACGACGTTACCACGACGAAGCAGCGTGAAGAACTAGAAAGTGGGATATTTGATTTAAATGGCTTCCGATGCAACAAACAGGCCGAGCTGTTAGAGAGGGAGGGATGGCATACTCTCTCTGGCCTGTCAATCACAGCGACACTGGCCAATCGCATGTGTCTGTGAGCTCACGTATGCGGAAGAGGGCAGAGAGCCATCTTTCTCTGAGTGTGCTGATCCGCCCTGGACAGCATCCAGGTTGTCTGTCATGTGATAGCGTTCATCCTCCCGTACGACAGGAGAGATCTGACTGCTGGGTGGGAATTAAACAAGAATAATTTACAGAGAAAAAATTTTAATGACTAAAAACACAAGTTTGTTTGAAGCATATTTGCAGGAAATGATATTTTTGTGACATCATCAGGGTATTAAAATCATCCCCTGGGGGTAATTTAGAAGTAATAACTCCTAAGCCTTGTCCACACCAATGAGTCAGTTTCAAAACACTGTTTATATTTAATTCCATTTAATAACCTTTATGTTATTTCAGCTATCTGAGTCTTTTTTGACAAACACGATCATACAACACTTTGACGCGCGCCATGACGACGCTTGTATTACGATACGAATCAGTCAAATGCTGCATTGCAATACATTCCTCCGTCTTAGAACTGTAGAGAGACGACAACTACGTAATGTTTTTTTTCTTATCCACACTCCAACACAAAACTGATGCTTTCCATTAAAGCCAGTTTGAAGAGCAAGACTGAAAAAGATGCGTTTTCAGTGGTCTAAAATAAAACGCGAGAACCGACGTGTTTTTAAAACCTGTATAAATGGCACCCAGTAGCTACAGCTATCACAGCAAAGCCAAACGACTTCAGTATTTTAACAACAGCGCACGTGTTTTTAAAGGTGCGTTAAGCAAGATTAGTCAAGGTTACGTGTTTAAAAGTTAATTAAGTGGAGATGAATATGATTTGAATGATGAGGAAGGTGTTTATATTCCCGCCCATGTGTACAAAGCTCCGCCTCCAGAACCTACTATTATGCTATTACGTTATTACGGATATTATAACGATTTTTTTTAAAATCACGTTTTATCTATTTTTCCAGATTATCGTAAGTAAGGAAAAAAAAAGTCTATCACGCTTAACGAGGTTTAAATGATTTCCGTCTCTGAGTGTGATGTGAAGTAAAGCTGCTCAATGTTTCATATTTTCAGGAACAGTGAAGCTCTGGTTTTTAAAAAATAAAACAAACTGCTCACATCATCCATCAGTAAAACAGACACATAATACGCTTACGGATTTTCAGATGTTACTAACGTTAAAGGCCACGGTTTGGAAACAACTGCACGTGAAATAAAGGTTTTAACAAAGACGTGTCCACCTCAGCGTCCTCGCTGAATAACGAATATTAAACTCTGCTGAGGTCGATCTGCGTCCTGCATCCAAATGCTCGTCTGAGATCGATTCCTCCTCACAGGTTCAATCAATTAACATCTCAGGAGTCGTGTTTTCTCACAGGATGGTCTGATTGCGCAAGGAGTGCTTCGTGACTCAAACACACGTGAGCAGAACGCACACACGGATTCCGATCGTGAAAGTGATCAGACACAAAGTGATCAGACTATTCATCCATTCAACAGATTATTTACAGAAAATAAACTTGTTTAATTTTATTTAATGTCATTTAGACTGGCCTTAAACTTTATTCCAATTAACGTGTATATGTTAACCTTTTTTATTCTGATTAAGACGTGTACATAAACGTTTTTATTCCGATTAAGACGTGTACGCGAACGTTTTTATTCCGATTAAGACGTGTACGCGAACGTTTTATTCCGATTAAGACGTACACACGAACGTTTTATTCCGATTAAGACGTACACACGAACGTTTTATTCCGATTAAGACGTACACGTGAACGCTTTCATTCCGACTAAGGTGTATACATGAATGTTTGTTTTTATTTCCGATTAAGCTGTACAGGTACACTTTTTTTAAAATTCCAATTAATTTATACACGTGAACACTTTAATTTCTATTAAAGTGTATACACGAATTTTTTTATTCCAACTAAAGTGCATACGTGAAAGCTTTCATTACGGTTAAGGCATACACATGAACGCTTTTATTCCGACTAAGGCGTACACGTGAACGCTTTCATTCCGATTGAGGCGTACACGTGAACGCTTTCATGCCGCTTAAGGCGCACACGTGAACGCTTTCATGCCGCTTAAGGCGTACACGTGAACGCTTTCATGCCGCTTAAGGCGTACACGTGAACGCTTTCATTCCGATTGAGGCGTACACGTGAACACTTTCATGCTGCTTAAGGCGTGCACGTGAACACTTTCATTCCGGTTGAGGCGTGCACGTGAACGCTTTCATTCCGGTTGAGGCGTACACGTGAACGCTTTCATTCCGATTGAGGCGTACACGTGAACGTTTTCATTCCGATTGAGGCATACCCGTGAACGCTTTTATGCCAGTTAAGGCGTACACGTGAACGTTTTTATTCCGGTTAAGGCGTACACGTGAACGCTTTCATTCCGATTGAAGCGTACACGTGAACGTTTTCATTCCGATTGAGGCGTACACGTGAACGCTTTTATTCCGATTGAGGCGTACACGTGAACGTTTTCATTCCGATTGAGGCGTACCCGTGAACGCTTTTATGCCAGTTAAGGCGTACACGTGAACATTTTTATTCCGGTTAAGGCGTACACGTGAACGCTTTCATTCCGATTGAAGCGTACACGTGAACGTTTTCATTCCGATTGAGGCGTACACGTGAACGCTTTTATGCCGGTTAAGGCGTACACGTGAACGTTTTTATTCCGATTGAGGCGTACACGTGAACGCTTTCATTCCGGTTAAGGCGTACACGTGAACGCTTTCATTCCGGTTAAGGAGCACACGTGAACGCTTTCATTCCGGTTAAGGAGCACACGTGAACGCTTTCATTCCGGTTAAGGAGCACACGTGAACGCTTTCATTCCGGTTAAAAAGCACACGTGAACGCTTTCATTCCGATTAAGGCGTACACATGAACGTTTTTATTCCGATTACGGTCATGTCAGTGTTTTTCTCTGTTCTCTACAAACTCAGAGGTCATCTGAGGACACATGGATGCACATGTCCGTGATTTTCTATGCAGATGTTGCCTCGCATTGGAAAAAAAAACACGTCTGACTGCCGTATTATTCTCACACTGTGCGTATCACTGACCCTCCGCCAGATATTAAACACTTTTACGAAACAAAAAAATGGATGCTTCTCGTATGCTTTGTGATTATTGTTTTATGGTATTTTCAAGCTGTTGCTGGAAACCTGGTTCACGCCAAACTAAAACAAGAGCCGGCGTCTTTTCTCTACTCCAGCGCCTCTTCGACCGCCTGGACGCCGTGTTGTGAACGGAGCGTGGTCGTATGACTGCATGATGCAAACATCCGGGTTTGTAGGAAATACAACCTGCTAGAAACTCCCTCCTGCGGTCATTTTATTGCTGTCTGGATGCGAGGAGACGTGTAATAAATATTTATTACAGACGTCCCTCTGATAAACTAATCCGATCCGAATAGGACTCAAGTTGATATAACGTCGATATCGTGATTAATTATGTCACAATATGCTTTTCTGAGATATCATCATATATTTTTAGAATTTTTAAAAAAATACTATAATTATAAAACAACTGGAAGGAGCTGATGTTAAAATTGTGAACTTAATCTTTAAAATTATATTAAAAATTTTTTACAGATTTTTTACAGATATGTATTTTTTTCACCTTTTTTCCTGTTCATTCTTTTTTTACATTTCAGGAATCATGATATTTTGGTTTTATGTCTCGGCTCTACTTCAAAGCACGGGAGCTGAAACGTTTAACAGTCGCAGCTGAGGTGTGTACAGAAACAGAAAGTCTGCATTTGATGCGTGATGAAACGTGCTGCTAGAAAATGATGCAACAGCACAGTTAGGGCTCCGTCGCCAGCGTTAAGCGCCGAGATGAACTCCGCTCGGGCACGATCGGTCTGCTTTAAATTACATTTCTCCTCTCGTGTGCTTAAACAGTCAGAAGGTGCTGATTAATTTTCTAGCACAGCAGCTCTGACAGAACTGCAGCCTTAAAGTCTCAGGTTTATATTACGTTGTCCTGATACGTTATCGTTTCTATAGCAACAGCTTAGACTTGTACTGCGGACGCGTTACCTAATCTAATACAAATAATCAATGATTTTACTTTCTAAATCTGTTTATCAAAGGAAAACGAATAACTGTCGTCTGCTGATGAAGAATATCCGTGAAGAGACGTTTATTAAACATCTATGGAAGGAGTCTCCAGTGTCAGCAATTTATAACTGTCAATAAGTAAAATCTTCAGAGCTGCTTTTTTTCTTTTTTTTCTCTCTCTATAATTAGAAAATCTGGTGACGGAACGAACGTTTATAGCCGCTATAACGTGAGTGAAAAGAACTAACTTGTTTCTTTTTCGCAGCCTTAACGTTAAATGTAACTATAAACAGATAAAAAGTACGACGTGACGTTCTGTGATCGATTTTAAACGTTAGTCGCTGTGGCGTAAGAGGAATAAAACACTTTGGGATGGATATATATAGCCGAATTCTGCTTCGTGTCATCCCGCACTGATTATTTTCCTATCACTACATGCCTTGCGAATGTTTTATTTCTTAATTTTTGCGCAAAATTCGTATAAAAAGTTTTGTATAAAACGCTTGTTTTTTGGTACCAAACCTGTGAGAGGACACTGAAAAGTAGGAAATACTCTTCCAAAATGTTAAATACTTTTTCAAATGTATTTATTCTGGCATTTTTATTGACTGTCACCTTTTTAAAAAAATGATATTAATCACTGTATATGTATTTTAAAATAGAAAGCTATTGAAGTTGTATTGATTGTTAACCTGAGTATCAAAAAAATAAGCCAAAAATGTAATTCTAGTGAGTATTAAAGCCTTATTAACTCAAAATAAGCGTCCCAGATGAAAATTAGATAGATAATTAGCTAACTTTAACTGACCCACAGATGATTAGGGAGATTTTTCGCATTGAAGGTGGCGAGTGCTGAAATCCACACTTGCATACTAGCGTACTACAGAGTGTCAGACCGCTGATCCGTCCCTGCGCGCGCACTGCTTTTTCTTTCCTACTACTAAGTGCGCTAGTACGTGTAGGGCGTTAAGGCGTTTTCTTCCATTCTGTACTTCAAATAGCATTTTTTTTTCTACACATGTAAGGAGAATTAATACAAAATGACTTTGTGAACACTGTTAAATATGTTTTGCTTCCTTCTAGAAACAAAAAACACTCAAAAAGAGCCAGTTTAATGTGTCTAATCTGACAGGAGAAACTACGCTGCAATGTTAGCCGCTAGCTAGCGGAGTGTTCTGGTATGAAGCTAGCCTCAGTGACAATATAGAGTAAACACAGCACTTTTACTCCAATAAAACACTGAATACAAGGACTGGACCTCAGTCAGGACATTTTAGTTGCGTTTGGGGTGTAGTGGTGAGTGTGAGAGAGAAGAAAAACCGACAGCAAACTTTTTTTTTTTTTTGACATTTAAGTTAGTTTAGCTAGCGTTACCTGGCCCGTCTGAGGCAGGTGCTGTCATCTTCGGCCTCTTCGCACTCGGAGGTCCAGGATCAAGCAGATTTTCAGCCATTTTTTCTAGATTAGATGTATCAAAATAATCACAAAGGGGATCCTTTCAAGGCGGAAATGAAACAACGCTCCACGAAATTCACTTTGTTTATACGTCTCAGGCTGAGTTGCTAATTAGCTAAGCTAGCAGCGAGGAGGAGGAATTCTCAAAAAAGTACCAACAGCGCCACCGCCATTTACCCCATGATAATCCAACACCCAACACCCACATTATCGTCGTTAAATTAGCCTCGAGAAAAAAATATTTCCTTTCAAGAAAAGAGGGTTTTAGATTTTTTGGGGGGAAATGTAGATATTCCAGAGGAATTCTCGGCGCTGCGTTTCCTCGTCGCGGCGATGTTAAATGTGCATCCTCATCAAAACCTTTTCTCTGACGTCAAAAAAAATCGTGCAAAAAAAAACATCCGAAACGCCTTTAAAAATGCATAAATGCATCATAATGTTAATTCTAATTTTTTGCAAATGTCCCGTCGATGCTGTCTGTCGTCCGACGGCTCCCCCTCTCTCAGTTTAAACGACACGGACCGAAGGGGGAAATCAAAGGTAATAACGCGAAAAGGGGGGGGTTCGTGGCCGACGAAATGCCGCTCAATTCCAGGATTTTTCGCCAAAATAAGCTTCGTCGCGGTTCAACGGCGGCGTCTTGGGCCGAAAGTTGTCGTCGAACGTCGCCTCGGACGCGCCGTTTCGAAGTTAAAAAATAGCGCCGTATCGAAATCCTGATTTCCAAGCCGCGACAAGATGGCGGCTGTTGATTCCTTCGATACAAAAAAAAAAAAGTTTTTTTTTCTTTTTCCAGCTAGAGGGGGAGGGGCTCGCACGCGCATGCACGCGCTTACGTAATGAGACGAGCGTCACGCAGAAGCGCGCATGCGCAGCTCCACCGATAGGGGGCGACAAAGTACCAGAAATACACCTCCAAATCCCAAACGCCTTATTTTCTCTAAAGAAATAGTGTAGAGTGCGCGCTTTTAACCACGTAGCTACTCTTACTGATTACACCAGATAGATAGATAGATAGATAGATAGTCCTGTGTAGGAAGTACTGAGCAAGTTGAGATTCGGTTCATAAGAAGCGTCGCATTTAGTGTTCGTTATCGACAGAATGGCTACGAATACGACATCTTGATCCATTTTTATTTTCCTAATGAGTTCTATTAAAAATAACAATTTTTTCTAACACTGTATGAACAAACTGTATGATTTATTTCCAAGGCGGCTCGCAGATGCTTTGATCAAAACGCATTGATGTTATGGACTGAAAATGTGCCACTACAATCTGAATATAAAATCGATAAATAAAGGAATTTTTACGCTTTTATTTAAAATCATCAAACTGAAATTTTATTCCATGGCTTTCGGTATCTTGCGCTTTTTGTTCTCGTTACGGAAGGAAATCAAGGAAATGCGCTCTCGAGTTTAAAATCCACAGGAAGATTAAAACAGGCGCTAGTGACGTGGAACGAGAAATGAATTTAAAAGTCTGAATTTTAATGCCGTTATTTGTAATTTTAGTTGAATTACATCATATTTAAATTGTACTGCATGGCTTGAATTTGCGTGTTAGGACAGAAATACATTTTTATAATAATCATGTGTAGTGATTGTAATAAAAATGTTTAATACATTATTTTGTGGCACAATCTGTTTGAAATTCAGTTCTTAAGTCAAATTTTTAAAACATCACTTGCTGCAATAAAATCTGCACTCTTTTGCTTTTCCAAAGTCCCCGGATGTAACTTTTTAAAAATTTGGTGCCACAAAATATGAAATTTCTCCACCTGATTATTATAAAATTGAATTTTATTCATAAAACTGAGTTTCAACTACAAAACCTCACTTACAAATTCAAATAAAGGAATGAAAAATTCAGATTTCTAGGTTATAAATCCAGACTGTCATGGCACATCTCTCCTTCCGTATCATTAGGCTCATTAGTTTTAATAAGAAAACATACAATCCCAACAGGGTGCCTACGCAACACTGGTGCTTGGCCCCCTAATCATCTTCCTGCAGATTCGCAGTTATTGAAAAAGACTGAAAGATAGTGAATGAACAGGCTTCAAGCATTTCTGAACAGTGACAAATATCTAAATGTACACAATTTACTGCTCTGGAATGCATTCAATACTTTTAAATATGCCATGCGAGGTAAATTTCCTTGGTTAATCTTTGAGCAAAGGAATAAAAAGAAATCTAAACAATAGCTGTAGAGGGGGAAAAAATTCAATCCAATTTCTAAAATTATTTAAGTGAAAATTAACTGAAAAAAAACACATCTAATGTGCTTTTAAAGTAACAAATAACAAATATACACCCTTTTCCATTTATATATTTTTGTCTTCTTCCAGCTGACATCGTCTCACACACACTCAAAGAAATCACAACCACACACCAACACACCAGTGACAATAGCTTTTTTTTTTTTTTTTTCCCATGTTTTTTTTTTTCCTGCTCTCCAAATCTGGCACATGCACGTTATTTTCAATCTTGAAATTTTCAAAAAAAAAAAAAAAAGACATTAATACATATGGATATGTACATACAAAGTGAATTGTGCAAATGTATACAGATTATGCTCATGTATGGATTAAATGTATAATGTGCACAGAAAAATAATAATAAAATCATATTCAAACATGTGACATATACTACACACAAAAAAATAAACATCGAAGGCAAAATAAATTTGTCAGATCTCTTTGGTTCACATAATAACATCCTCCCATATGGCAAATATATAATACTCATTAAAAAGGTAGATTTGATGGCACATTTTTGATTTTTTTGTTTTTTTCACCTTTGGTACCACGCCAAAACCTAATCCATTTTTTTTTACACACATATTCATCTTGAAGATAAATTATCAGCTTCCAACATAAAGGCACGACTTTTCTACTGATTTCTCCTCTCTGGATTAAATGAATTGAAATTCCCGCTAAAATTACGCCCCACTTCTTCAAAATCATCAAAACACTCACGTCCCATTTAGACTCATCACTCAATGGGAGCGATTTTATTTTATTAAAATATCTTCTAAGTTGGTTTGCTAGCTGGTTTCCTAGCTAGCATGCTAGCTTCTCCTCTTATTACAGTTACATTTACAATTTTACACGTACGCTGTCCCCCAATACTGTTTCTGACATACCATCGCTGACTTCCCCTGTATCACGTGAGTAGCTTGAGGAAAAGGAGTGGAGTGCGTAACATGGACTGAAATGTTAGCAGGAACAATGAAATTACTTCAAACTCTGTAAACGGTCATAACTGACTAGCTTGTATGGCTGTTAGTTCACCTGATAACTCGCTGGGAAAAATATAGGGAGTTGTTGGCGCCATAAAACCCAAAGCAAGCTTAGTCAGACGTGCCAAGATTTTTACGGTTTAGACGTAGAATGTATGATTTTGATGCCTTGCTACAGTGATACAGGAAACTACGCTCAGGAATACACAATTTTCTACAAACGCCGACTTTCCGAGTTGTCCGAAGTGTGCCAATAACAAAAAGTCATGGTGTTCACCATTGTGTTGCCTACAGAAGACGACCTGATAGCAGGCTTAGTCTCCTGTTTCTAAAGTCAGCATCGATCCTGACTCGATCCCTCGGCCCTCAAAACGACACGTCATTTAACGTCACTTATCTAAAAAACAGACAAAATCAAGTAACAGAACTAAAAACATTGAAGCTTTCCTCAACACGTAATTTGATGTCTCTCTCCCACCAGCATCAGACGGCGATAGACGGCGATAGACGGCGTGGCCCTCTTTAAGCTTGAAGTTGGAATCGTATGCATGTTAGTTTATAAGCCTTATACGTAATACTTCCCTTACATGCAAGAAGCACACTTCAGCCACTGGAAATTACTCCATTTAGGGTCAGAGGTCAAGATCTCAGTAGGGGTAAATGGATTCCCGCAGGGTGAAAGTCAGCGATGGAGTGGTAAAACCAGTATTGGAGCACAACCTCAAGTTTATTCCCTTTAGCCTCTACAGAGCTGTAGCAAGTGCTCATGGGTACGGGGGAGTTGGAGTGAAAACGGCGCACCAAACATTCTAACTGTCCCATTAGTCTCCATTTAACATCATACAAATTCATATTTTGGTACTTCAAAAAAAAATTAAAAAATCTAACACATAGCTAGGCATGAATGAGTAATTAAGTTTAAATACTGTCAGCTCGCATTGTTTTTTTTTTGTTTGTTTTTTTCCTTTTCTTTTTTTTTTTAATTTTTTTTATTATTTTTTTTTAACATTTTCTTGCTGATGGTGTGATACATAACATCTGGAGTGACTCAGACTTTAGTGTGGCGTGGTCGAAAGCAGTGCACCATACAATAAATCGATTTTTTTTATTTTTTTTTTTAAATAAAGAAAGAAATCCCTTTTCCATCCCAAGTTATTTCCATATCAAGATACACAGTGTTGATCTTTTTTTTTTTTTTTTCTATTTCCATGTAGCTGGAATTTAAACGCACAATAAAAGGTCTTGCGATACAGGAGACGATTTATTTCATTTATGAGAAAGTGCTAGAGGAAAAAAAAAAAAGGCACTGGATCATTTTCGGAGACAAAAAGATAGGGAAAGTCTCAGGACCTTCTGCTTCAAGTCAGCAGCGAATGTAATGAGTTTATTGTCATAATGTAGTGCTTGTCACCAGAAGGTTATGGGTTCGAATCCCAGGACTGCCAGAGAGCTACAGTTAACCAACATCACTTGGATCTGCTGCTGGACCGAGGAACGTGTGAAGCTTTCGCCGATCTGAGAGCCGAACCAAGATCGCTACAGATTTTGAAACTGTGCTGCTATTTAACAAAAAGTAAAAAACGTATAATTATTGATGTGGTGAAGTTTTCTGTAAGGAGACTTTTATGGAAGGAGTCTCCAGTGTCAGCACTTTGTAACACTCAGAGGTAAAGCGTTTCTTGTCACACAAGAAAGTGATGGAACGACTGCTTACAGCTGCTGTAACATAAGTGAGAACAGGAACTAAATTGTTTCATTAAAAGTAAATAAGTGGATAAAAAGGTGTATGTCGTTCGCATCACACAGACGCATTGTGTTTTATTTCTTACTTAGAAATTAGTGAGATGCAGCAATTGTAAAAAAAATTGTTTAGTATTTTTACATGAATAATCTTCAAAGTCCCTGTGCATTTTTCACATTTTTCAAACGGTGGTTAGTGACTGGGTTGCGCAGTTGGCACGGCAACCAAGCTCTGACGTTCCTGTTTCCAGACCAGCAGATTTTTGATGGTGATGGCAGAGAACCCTTCTGCAAGTCCTTTAACCTTCAACTGCTCAAGCTTGGACTGGATTCTTCCTCACTCATAAGACGGTGTGCTAAAGAACAAATGTAACGACGCAAATACGTGACTTCCTCAGCTCTTAATCTGCTACATGATTCAAAGGTAATGCCGTAAAAAAGATTATTCCCTTGTGGACTGATTGAAAGGGGGGGAAAAAAAAGCAGAAGTGGCAGATGAGGCAGAAAGACTACAGAGAGAACTGAGCGAAGAGAAAAAGACTTTAAGAGAAAGCAGTCAGAATGCATTTTGCACAATTCCACCACATAGTGTCCAACAACATCACTTTCTCACACTCGGGGGGGAAAAAAAGGAAAAGAAAAACAAAAGGCACTAGAGAAAGAAAATAAGAAAATTCAATTCCACCAAAGAGAGCAACCCATTTTATAACATGGCATGACTGGAAACACACAGATACAGCAGAAAGGTTCCAACCAAGGCCACGGGAGAGCGCAGACACCAAACGCTACTGGCACGATCCGAGAAATCAATCCCACTCAAACAGGACATGTCCTATGTCCGACATAAATATTGAAGTGTTTTTTTTTTATCATCGTCTGAAGTGCTTCAGAGAATGCTTTCAACCTACTTCAGAAAAAGATTAAGGAAACAATTAATAGAAAACTCTTCTTAGAACAAATACAAATCATTCACAGTAATTACTGGGCTAAATGCTTCGCTGTTGGAGGAAAAAAAAAAAAAGATCCCTTATGATTCCTTTACTGTATTCTCTTAAATGATATTTTGTGCTGTTGGGCTGAAATGTCATGAATTCGAGGTTTCGCTGTATTGCTGCACAGGATTGCACAGTGTAACGTGATGTGAAACTCCACCAAAGCTAGGAGAAGTCACTGGAATGGGGCTAAAGTGATCAAAAGTATGACAATACTCCCTTTATGTATGTAAATGTAAATACACAAGTAGGCATGCGCCAATAAATAAATTAGGGCTTTACCGATAAAGGTTTCACAAATCCGTATTTTTAAAAATCTGTAATAGCGGCCTCACTTATAAGCTGAATACAAACCAATTCGTTCGTAAATCATTCGCAGGAGCGTATATACAGGAAATGCGGTGTTCACGAAAATTCAATTAGTTCAAAAAAATGTTCGCATCCTACGATCCTACAAAAGCTCTTTGAGTTTGTGCAAATTTACGCATAAGGAGACTCACTAATGTGAACGTCGACTGATTGGCTTCAAAACGTATATTTGATGATGAAATTTTATAGAAGTCATGTTTGAATTGCTTATTTGTTTCAATTATACACAAGGATTTAATGAAAAAGTTAGTGAAATTAATAAGACTAGCTATTCAGTTAGAATAAAAGTAATGGCGCTCTATAAAAGGAGGAAGTGTTAATTGTGTGTCTGTGGTAGCCAACGCACTGCAGTGGCTTTGCTACGTCACTAACGCATGCCGTGTTTAGGAGGCACGCTTTCACCGTTTAGTCGCCATTTTGTCATTTTCAGCTCTCTGTGAACTTTGCCTTTTAAGGAGTATTGTGGGCGTGGCTAAATGTAAAACTTTTTAAATTTGTTCGGTCTGGCCTATGAAAATATTTACACACAACTTTACACGAACATTGAGAAATGAGGCCCGGTGTTTTTCTTAACGTCTTTAGAAAACATGGCCAATTTATTTACAGAGTGCAATTATTATGGCACCCTCAGTATTGAAACATGCAATCTCTTTATATCAAGGTGAAACAGTTGTACCACTCTGGATTTACTCGTTATCGACTTTTCTTACTGTCTTAAACAAGACGTTAGACATGGTAATGTTATATATGCGAGTTTTGCAGTTTATAGGACTTCACAGGAGTTTGACAAAATGACATATCAGTAAAGCCTTGTTTAACCAAAATTGCTTCATGTGCTTAATTGCTTAATAAATTTATATTCTGTGATAGCTATCGGTATATGCGACAAAATTTTAACTTTGGAAAAAACAGTGGACTGAACTCGTGCCCCAACTGAGGTACAATTTTTTTTTTGTAGTGAAATAAAAAAATACAACAGGGTACTATTATTGCAAACTGTGATAAAAGCAGACAAATGAAAAATAAAATTTTATATCAGCACATGCCTACCGGAAAGTGTTCGGCTGCATTTCAGGTATTTTGTTGCATTGTGCGTTGCCTATCCCCTTGCTAGCAATTATCTCACGACGCTAGCACAGGCCTCGTGAACAGCGTTGTAGCCCAAACACACCTTCCATCAAAATCTCTAATGTTTAGGATTAGACAGCAGACAGTAACACCTCAAATTTTTTCGTGTGCATTTTGCTAAAACTTGGTTGGATAGCTGTGCTTAGACTTGCTCCTAGCAACAAAAAATGCAGTTCAAATTTTAAACTCCTTACAAACTTTTTGTGAAAGTAGTGATTGCCCAAGAGCAATGATCTAACCTAATAAAATTAAATTCCCCTGATCTAGGATTCAACACTTCTGCTTACTTCTAGCCACTGGCACTTTTTTCATCCTTAAGGTCACATGTCAATATTTTGAAATTAAGAAACGAATACAGCAAAAATAACTGCAATATATTAACAAAACTGTATTAGGAAAATAAATCGAAAAAACCACAGAATTGTCCGTTGTCATAGTCTTTAAAAACGGCATGCTAGCATTGTTCCATCATCTCTGATTTGTTCATGTAGTTATCTGATCGTGTGCGCGTATTCATCTTTACCGAAGGCACTTTAACGAACGTAAAAAGCACGCCACTGAAATAATGAGAACCTCAGAAACGTAAAAACCCGCCACTCAACTTTTTCCTGTCTTTCATTTTGTGCCAGACTGTGATCCACACAGAAACCCCCCTAAATAACCTTCTTTAGTTTAACATTATAGAGTTCTTTAAGTACGAGACCAAACAGATTGGTCTCCTACATCTACTGTTGATTATTAAGGCACCTCAGGAGGTGAACCTCAGTGAAATATATACCCTCATGCCCCAGAAAAGAGAGAAGTGAGGCAGACAGACAGTGAAGATCAGCAGCTTCAGGGGCAGATTAAAGCCTCTCTCCCACTCGGAGCCTTGAGCGTTCATTTGCCTCTTCTTCTTCTTCCTCCTCATCCTGTTCTGCAACTCGTAAAGGTGTCTCTGGTCTGGCTAGCGGAGCGCTAATCTGTGCTATTGAAGGTGGCTGTGCGCCACCAAAAGTTGGTGCAGGTGGAGAACTCTCCGAAGACTCGCCTGTGAGCAAAGGGTCTCTGAAAGTGTCTTTGTGCCATTCTTCTGACAAATTAGACGGGCCTACGCTAGGTCCCTGTGGCACCCCGCGGTTGTTTCGACAGGCACTGGGGGAAGAAGAGGAACAGCTGTGATTGGCTGCAGACGATGATGCGGGTGGTGAATTGGATGCCATGGCGAGTGCCTTGTTGGGCAGTTTGTTGGTATTCTCTTCCTTGCTCGGAGGCTCGGAGGATTGTTTGGACCCGCTCTCGTTAAGTTTGGGGTACAGATAGGTCCTCATCTGCCCCTTCCCTTTGACGTTAACCGTGCCGCGGTAATCAAAGGCATAGTCCATCGCACTAAGCACGGCGTGGCTCTCCTCACTCACCTGAATGCGGCACTCGACACCAGTACTGTCCATCCGGCTGGCGATGTTCACTGTGTCGCCCCAGATGTCATAAAGCAGCTTGGTGGTGCCAATGACGCCGGCGGTCAGCGGTCCATGATTGAAGCCAATGCGCAGCTTGAACTGGAAGCCGAGCATGTTCTTGTTGAAGTCGTCCACTACGCGCATCATCTCCAGCGCAAATTCGAAAAGGGCGCGCAGGTGAGCATGCGGATGCGTCTGATCGCGGCACTGCCGTCCATTTAGCCCCGACGCTGCCATGTAGGTGGCACCGATGGTCTTGATCTTCTCCACGCTGGAGAACGCCGGCTTACGCAGCATCTCATCGAAGTCGCCGATGAGCTCGTTCAGCACGCGGTAACACTCTTTACCACCCTCGAAGCTCTCCTCGTAGAACTCGCTGAAGTTCACAATGCTGGCAAAGATCACACCGACGTTGTCGTGGTCCTTGGAGTAGCTCTGCGTCACTTTCAGCTGTTCGGCCACGTGGATGGGGATGATGTTGCGCAGCAGCCAGTCGGCCTGGTCGCGCATGGTCTGGATCTTGATGCGGTGCTTGTCAGCCTCGACGTTGCCATGGTAGTGCAGGCGGTAGCTGACCTCAAACTCACGATTGAGGAACCACACAAGAAGCAGCAGCAGGAAGAACGACAAGAGCGTCTCTGGAACCAGGAGGTCTGGAGCTGTGGGATTCAATTTACTTGTCCAGCTTGTGTCAAGACTGCTGTTACTCAAGTTCCTGTAACAGTGGCGGGAAAAGAGACGCAGTGACTCAGACTCAAGTTACCAAAATATTAAATACAGTTACTAAAAGTTTGATACTTTTGCTAGCTGTTATTTGTATATAATACTTTTATATGCTGCGTGATATATATACTTTACTACTTTAATAATGAAACCTATTAGCCCAATAGTTAGCAAGTTCACGTTTTGGTAAGTGAATCTGATCAGCACACACAACACAAGGTTGGAGGCTATGCCTGAGTCAGCCTCCAAATGGATCTAAAATCAGTGTGCAGTATACTAGGGGTCATCTCCTAGGCAGCCTAAAACACACTTACCCAGTCATTGGAAAACCGATGCTGGTGCTGGAAGACAAAAAATTACCATCAGTAACTGGATGAATGGCACACTGCTCAACCTTGAGACAGTTCATACATTCCCAATGCTTGTGAATACCTGTACATAACATACTGTGGACCCCAATTTAAAAATAATACCGATCCACTGCCATGTTAAGCATGGTGTTGAATTAGAACTGAGCTAAATTATACATCTAGAAGATATTTTCCTTTGAAAAAGTGCTGTGGTGTCTGACCTTGGCCTGGTGGGGGCACTGTAGAGTACAGCAAGCAGAGACACTCCAGCGGCGGTGGCCAGAACCGAGCGCATCCAGAAACTCAGCTGGCAGAAATTGCAGTACTGGATGATGGCAATGATGATGGCACTGCACAGGAACATCTTTACCTACCGCAACAAGAAAAAGACATGAGAAAAGTAAATAGTCAAGTAACGTATTAATGGCAACAGAGACCTGCATACAGCAAGCCTACTAGGCCTAGTCCTGTTGTTTTCTACCCATCAGTAAGTGCCACATGCACATATCTATTTTATATTACTGTAATGGTTTTACAGGTTTCCTGTGTGTCATCAGAACCTTTTTTTAATTACTCTTTAATAGCCAGCTCCACAAGTAGCTGGACTTTGATCTTAAAAGTAGCCATAAAATCCATGTACAGTGTCCTGGGTGACTTCTGAAACAGATATTTTATAGATCATTATCAGCTGACGTTACACTGAAGTCAGGTGATTTAACTGGAAATAAGAAAGTGGGTGTAAATGGAGCACTGCTGAGAAATGAAGACTTTCCTGTGTCGGAAAGCTTACAGTTTACCGCCGACTGTTACAAAGTGCTGAGACGCCTTTCGAAAATGCTAACTAAATAAACGCCTCCTTACAGAAAACTTCACCACATCGACAGTTACACACTTTGTCGATCGTCTGGCATAGACGATCTAGTTACTAGTTCCCTGTAATTCCCTGCTATTATAGAAACAATAACGTATAACAACAATCGTATTAATATAAACGCTGCTGTTATAGAAAATAAATTGACACCTTCTGACCAATCAAAATTCAGTGTTGTGTGTGAAAGACTATTAATGCATTTTCTCCATCTCTCTCACCTGTGTAATGTAAACTAAAAACAAAACTCCATCAATCACCTCCATTACATGTAAACTACTTCATCATGAATGAGCGTTACTATTAATCCTCAACAGGAAAAGAATCTAAAAACACAAACTACATTAAAAATACATAACTATTACTAAAACCTCCATGTCCTCAGCTCTCTTTTTCTCTTACCTGAATGTGCAGGTGGAGGCTGCAGGCCAGGTGCGAGAAAACCGAGATGGCAGGAAGCGACACAAGCACAGCGCCGACCACGTGACGGGGCACCCAGCCGGACACCAGCTTCAGAAGTGACTGAGTGCAGCTGAACACGTTGTCCAGGTAGAAGGTCATACTGTGTGGATGGAAGTGAGGGTTAATTGGGGGTGTGAAAATTCACTAATTCACATTGGGGCACTGGTGCATTTTAAAGACACGGCTGCACTGACAGGAAACAGCGTGTATTTAAACTAAATAAATCTTTGTACAGGTAAAGACTGATAATTTCCCTTGGCACTGTGTTTCTCTCTCCCTTCATGCTTTTCTGTGACTCTCAGTGTTACTGAAGGAGGCGTGGCTTCTGTGACTCTCAGTGTTACTGAAGGAGGCGTGGCCTCTGTGACTCTCAGTGTTACTGAAGGAGGCGTGGCCTCTGTGACTCTCAGTGTTACTGCAGGAGGCGTGGCCTCTGTGACTCTCAGTGTTACTGCAGGAGGCGTGGC
>CM040478.1:16366431-16408325 GCA_022758105.1 Pangasianodon gigas | reverse complement strand
CAGGAGGCGTGGCTTCTGTGACTCTCAGTGTTACTGAAGGAGGCGTGGCCTCTGTGACTCTCAGTGTTACTGAAGGAGGCGTGGCTTCTGTGACTGTCAGTGTTACTGAAGGAGGCGTGGCCTCTGTGACTCTCAGTGTTACTGAAGGAGGTGTGGCCTCTGTGACTCTCAGTGTTACTGAAGGAGGTGTGGCCTCTGTGACTCTCAGTGTTACTGCAGGAGGCGTGGCCTCTGTGACTGTCAGTGTTACTGAAGGAGGCGTGGCCTCTGTGACTGTCAGTGTTACTGAAGGAGGCGTGGCCTCTGTGACTGTCAGTGTTACTGCAGGAGGCGTGGCCTCTGTGACTGTCAGTCTCACTGGAAGACACATGGCCTCCCTGAAGGAGAGATGCACACCACTATTCTTAATCCACGTTGAGGTGCATGAAGAAAGGCTGAATGATGCTTTCTTTCAATCTCATTTGCATGTAAAATACTCCATGTTTGTCTGTAAACTCCAAAATAGCTTGTTATTAGGTACACCTACCATTGTCCCTACACTTATTTAAAATTTAATCTGAGCACAGCAACACTAAACGCTACTGTGTTTGGCACTGGTACGAGGTGCAGCAGCACTGAAGAATTAGCAAGTAACCAAACAAGCTTCACATATCAATGTCATAATTCTTAGTTACTATTTCAGATTATACGATAAAAGTGAAGCACTTCAACCAAAGACATCTAAAAGAAGCTGAGCCTTCAGGCTCAGATTAATATCTTGGCTCCAAATCTACAGGCCACCACGCAGGTGAGCAGAGAGAGACAATGGAATGGCATGAAAAAAATTTGCAAGTGGACGTGTACTACTACAGCAGAAAAATAACAAAAACTCAGCCTGTCAGAAATGAAAAAATAAATATAAGCAATGTCACCCGCAATAACTGAGACACAAAAAAGATATTTACAGCGGAGCTGAAAATTTGCCTTAGTGAATTTTAACTGCTATCCGCTGTTCTGTTGTTCGCTCACCGAATGGACAGGATGAGAGACACGAGCTCGAGTACAGCGGCGGTCACCGCCAGGCCGACCGTGGTGGCAGGAGGCATCTCCATATTAACCATCGGGTAGAGGAAGCAGGCGAGCGTGAGTGCGAGGAAGACGGCGCACGACAGCAGCACGTCCAGCAGAGAGCTAAACACAGGACTGGCGAACGTCTGCACCGGGGTGTGGCTTATCACCTGAGAGAGAGAGAGAGAGAGAGAGAGAGAGAGAGAGAAACTGACTCTATGTAGTGCCAGATGAGGGCTGTGAACGGCTGCTGTTATTAATATTTTATGTTTAATTAAAGCTGGGATCAAAAAAGAAAAAAAAAAGTGTTACAAACCACATCTTGTTCACTATATAGTGCACTATTTTGCATGAGTATGTGATTTGGGAATATAGAGGTTGTTTTAGTTGTGTATAGGAGAAGAATACTTCACAATCCATCTGGACACAGCCACAAAGTAAGTACATCTGTGAAGGTGTTTATAGCCTATACAGTAAAGAGTGTGGTTTGAAACACATCCGCAGTGGAAGGATGGTACTGAAATGGTTTTGTTGGTCCTAAAGTGACCTATATAGGAAATGGGCTGTGGTTTGAGACACACCCACAGTGCCAGTGCGCTGAGGAAGGCGGGACGTTGATTCCGTCACAGACCGTTTCTGATCTCAGTGTATTATTGAGTATCCACTAAGGTGCAGCTCTTGAGCGATTATACCCTTCCGATTGTGGTGCACTTCAATAGGGTGTGTGGTTTGGGACACATCCCTCCTTCATCAGCCCACAGGCACCTGTGGATGTGGCCCAAACCACACTCTATTTCCCACAACAATCTCACCACCATCATTCCACTGCGGATGTGCTCCAAACCACCCTCTCTTTACTCTATAGGCTATAAACACCCTCACTAATTTCTCACCATCATCAGTTTATTATGGATGTGGCCCAACTCACAGGGTTGTGAAATGCCTGGGTGCCAATGGAGAGACATTTGTGATGGCCTGATTTGGGACATTCTGATGATGAGATATTTGTGATGGTATCTGTGTGGCTTACATAGTGAACAGGTTCTGATTTGGGACACGTCCAATTTGAACTGCTGATGGAGAGATATTTATGATGGTGTTTATGTGGCTTATATAGTGAACACGTCCGATTTGGACTGGCGATGGTGAGATATTTATTATGGTGTTTTCACGGTTTATACAATGAATAAGTTGTGATTTGGGACATGTCCAATTTGGACTAATGATAGATGAAGAGACATTTTGTAATGTTGTTTTTACGTCAACTACAAGGTTAACAGGATGTGAGTTTTGGAACACAATCACAGTGGACTAATGATTGCATAACATTTGCGATGGCGTTTATGTAGCCTACAGTGTGAAAAAGTGTAGGAAGGAGTGGTTTGGGACACATCCCTAGTGGCCTAATGATAGTGTTTATGAACCAGAACGTAACTGCAGCATCAAAGTATTGTTGCATAATAATGAACCATTATGAACAACATGGTGGACACCAAAGAAAAAGCAAAAAAACGTGTGTGTGTGTGTGTGTGTGTGTGTACCTCCTGCTGGTAGTTTTTACGATAGGCAGACTCCAGAGATTTCTCTAGGAAGTTCAAGCTCAGTTTGTTGATTGGCGGCTTGAAGAAATAATCTTTCATCAAGCTGACAGAAGAAGAATGAGCACAAAAGAAAAAGAAACAAGTTACAGAAACAAAAAGTCAAACACAATGTCTCTCTCTCCACCTGTCTCTTTTCTCACCTGTCCTCCTTAATGACTTCCACAAAGTGCACGTCGCTCTTCTCTCTGAACCCTTTGCTGCGGAGTGGAATTAATGCCGAGTGGTCCATGGCTCCACCTCCTCCGGTCCCGGCTCCACCTCCCCCTGTCGACCCCGCCCCCAGACTCCTCTCCTTCTGCAGCATCTCGCACAGGGAGGCCTGGCTCGCCCGGACAGCCTCCTCACACAGCGGACTGAGAAGCCCGTTCACCGCTTTCGGGAACTGAGGAGGACAGAAGATCCCATTTAGATGCCTAATTTCAACTAAATTACATTTCTTAAATAAATGTTTTGGTTAAATGTCACATGTCATTTTGTGTACACTGCCCTTATAATGTAATTATATAAATCACAATCAATGCTGTAATACCCTCGGCTGCTCTATGCTACTCGTACACATGCCAGCATTGTTACTATAGCAACCAAACTAGATGTGTGTGTGTGTGTGTGTGTGTGTGTAAATGCCACTACAGTCTGAACAAGCCCATCAAACTCAGTCATTTCACTGCAAAAATCCTAAAAATAGGATTTAAGAAATAAATCACATGTGTTGTGCTGCGTGAACAAAGCCTCTAGAATAAAACACTAGTTAGTAGTTAAACTGTTTGTTGCCTCTGTGAGTGTGTTGTGTGTGTGTGTGTGTGTGTGGGTTTGTTTTAATCTATGTATAGTCTTAAACACCTCAGACTGGACTGAAGTGAGCTGAAAGGCTCTTAGCTAAAATTCGCTTCACGGCAGTGTGTTTGGGTTGAAAACATCACACCAGCCAGCGAATTTATCAATAAGGGCACAAGCTCATTTCCTGCGTATGTCAAAGCACTTGATCTGATTGTTAGTGAGATCAGCGGCACCCCAAATACACTTCCGTTCAAATGTTTTGTAAACGTCAAAAGCATTAAACGAAGTGAAATATAAATGAAAATTTATCATTGTGTGTTTCCATCAGCCACTGTCCTGTGGATTATCCTGAGGAGAAGCCGCATGGTGACATCATCAAAAGAGCAACAGCCAAACACACTCATCAAAAGATAGGTCAATATTTACACATACTCTGTATTCAGAGTCGGCTTACACAGGTGCTCGAGCTGATTTTTTTTTTTTTAGGGTCCATTCAGATTACTATCGGGTTGTGTAGACTAGTCGACTAACACATTCACTAGTCTCTGGTTTGATCAAGAGTGTGATTTGTGTTTGTTGCTCTATGTTGAAGTGTTCACCTTGCTGCTGTTGGCTTTGTATTCATCCTGGCAGCCATTTTGTGTCGTCTCATCAGGCAGCAAATTCCCAGCAGCCTCCACTACTACAGTACAGGACATGCATGGAGTCTAGAGACAGCAATAAAGAGAGAGAGAGAGAGAGAGAGAGAGCACGCATTAATGGCCTGTAAATGGCTTTATATACACGTGACACAGAGATGTGTGGGTGTGTGGACCAAAGAGTAGACATGGGTGTATGCGACGTGTGTGTGTGTGTGTGTGTTTGTGTGAGACCTACCTTAATGTGGTCAGCCACAGCCGAATGTGAGAGTTCAGAAGTGTGTGTGTGCGGGGAGGGTCTTGGCGTTTCACTGAAGTCTCGTCCCAGACTGTTCTGAGAACAGCCACATTGTGAGCCCATCTTCTTCCCCGAGATTAGATACGTCTTTAAGCCTGCACGCACACGCGCACACACACAATTAAAGGAAACAATTTAACGTTGCTTAAAATACTGTCTTATTTTCTCTTAATTTTAATTTATTTTATTTTATTTGTTGTCTAGTCCACATGCAAACAGTGATCACGTGAACCTGGGTGCGGACCGCACGTGTGTGAACGCTGACCAATCCTGGGACTGGACACTCGTCATAATGTTATCACAACCACATCCAAACAAGCCGGGAGAATATTTTCTACACACAAACACACACACAAAGAACTCTACCCATGCCGAGAGTAAAGCACCACAACACTAAGCAAATCTGTGCCATCAAACACTACACACACACACACACACACAAATCTTCACACACAGTCCTAAAGGTAAATATCAATCCACACACCAGGACAAAGTGCACACATCCCCACGAGAGAGGTATCCATGTCCTACACGTGCACTGTACTGGTGTATGTCTGTGTGTGTGTGTGATTTCCTCAATCTCTATCTGTCAGAGTGAGTGACTGGCATGTGTGTGTGAATCTGCTCATTACATCATGCTCATCCATAGCTCATGACTCGACTCACACACACTCCCACACACACACTCCCACACAGAAAACTTCTTTCCCCTGAATTCCCCTGGAGCCCCAGAAATGAGGAACTCAGGGCTATATAGGATAGGATTTGATTACGGATTAAAAAAAATAAAGAGGCTGAATGAGTGACAAGATCTTACTAGACGTAACAAATCCAAAATAAATAAATATATAAATTAAAATTTAAAAAGCCATGGCCTGCAGTGAAGTTCCTCATGTTGCTCTGACTAGGTTCAACATCCAGTGAGAACACAACATTATGATAACATTATGAAAGTTAGGTGGTGATCAGAAAAGAAAAGCCATTTTACTCTCACATCTAGCCCCGCTTTACTGAGCGTGCACCACTTCCTGTCACATGACCCCCTGACCTGTGCTAGCTTTGTCTTGTGGTTGGCACATTGCAGCTTTTCACTTCTCTGGAAAGGATTAAATCCTGGAAATGCTTTGTGCACATGATGCGTCGATTACCACATGTGTATGTACGTGTGTGTGTGTGTGTGTGTGTGTGTGTGTGTAAACGCCAACGGGCTACCGTCTATCTTTCGGCTCTGCTCTTCTCCCAACTAATCACAGTGTTTCCATTCAGTCTGCCAACTCACTAAGGGGGGTGGGGGGAAAAAGAGAAAGAGAGAAAGAGAGAGAGAGAGAGAGAGAGAGACTTGAGTGAGAGACAGAGAAAGAGAGAGACTGACTAAAAAAAGGGGTAAGTGGAAAGAGAATGACAGTGTCAGTGTGTGTCTGTGTGAGAGAGAGAGACAGAGAGAATTAGAAACTAAAAGGAAGGAATTTAGTGAAAAGACAAAATTAAACTCACAGGAGACTGACAGTGTGTGTGTGTGTGTGAGACAGAGAGAGAGATAGAGAGAGAGAGATAGAGAGAGAAAGAAAGAGGCATAACCTGAAAAAGAGAAAGGCTGCGAGAAAGAGAGAGAGAAGAAAAGTGGAAAAGAAAGAAGAGAACCAGATAAGGCGCTAATCTGATAAGATGTTAATCAAACACTTAGCACTCATGCGTGATTTCTTTGTCCTTTTGAACTTGCTTCCTTTTGAACTTTGAACCTCTCTTGCTTCATTTCATCTTCTCCTTCTCTCTCTCTCTCTCTCTCTTTTCTCTGGCTTCTCTTCGGCCTGCGCTGCTCGCTCTTCCTAGCTTTTTCTGACGCCTCCATATTAGGGCACGGTGATGAGCCGGAGGATCGGTCCTGGGGTTGTGCTCGCCTTCTCCCCTCCTTCCATCGTCCTCCCATTCTCTCCTGCTGCTGCTTTATAAACCAAAGAATATCAGTCCCCTCTCTCTCTCTCTCTCTCGCCGCCCACACTCCCTTTCTGTCCATCATTCCTTCTGTTATTTTACTCATATGGTCTGATAGTGCTGTGCTCAGGATTAAAATGAACAGTGAATGAACAGTTGGGGGAGGAGCAGGACAGAAACAACACAGCGTAATAAACACTGCTAGCCAAGTAACAATTAGTACATGAAGTTTATACACAGTGTAGAGGAAATTACATCCTTTGTAAGGACGTACTGTACATCAGCTGTACACTGGATTTACAGTGCATGATAAAAATAACAACACGGCAACAAGGCTGCAACCAAGATAATAAACTACGGACAAAATTAACCACTTGTCGGCATGCTGCTATAGTAAAATAATCACCGACGTGGTGGTGTGATGAAGCGGAGAACGAGCGCATTAATATAAACCTGTGATTTGTAGCTGCATTACTGGAAGAGCTGCTGTTACGGGAAATGAATCAAAAACACTGTGACCAATCAGATTCAAGCATCCAAAATGCTGCAATATTATCATCAAAACCAATTTCCTGTCCATCATTACAAATATGAGTGCTGAGTATAAAGGATTTCCTTGTGTACACAGTAACAAACACCTACACAGACACAGAGAAAAAAAGAGAGAGAGAGAGAGAGCAGAAAATTCTGCCTTATAATGCTGCTTGTAATGTTTATCAATATGCCCGATAATCCTCCCGCAGGTAAACCATCAGACTGAAGGTCACTGAGCAAGTGTGTGTGTGTGTGTGTGTGTGTGTGTGTGTGCTGGAAGAAACGTGGCCAATGTCTGTACAGTGTCCAAGGACGCTGACATGAGACTCGCACGTGAAGGAAGGGGCCACATACCTGAGAATTCACGTACAGATAACATTAACAACCATCAATCATGGCACAAGCGCACGCACACACACACACACAGGCCCACAGACACACAACGTGTGCACTGTTCACGCACAGCTGAAGCATACACGTCTTTCAGTTCCTCAATATTTAATCTGACGCAGTTTAATTTCTAGCCTATGTAACAAAGATGGCGGATTTTTATATGACTTTTCAGTCGAATAAAAAATTAAGATAATGTTATTATACTATCTTATTATTCTTTTGGTACAAGTGCTTTGAGTCTAACACACACACACACCCACACACACACCTCTACATACACAACCAATACAATACACACCATTAAACATATTTTGGTACATGACCGCTGGCCTGTGTAATGGAGTGTATAGTTCGTGTAATGGGGTGTGTGTGTGTGTGTGTGTGTATGTGTGTGTGTGTGTGTGTGTGGACACTTTTGGCGACATCTGTGTGATACAAGCTTCAGTGTGGCTTAACCCTTCTTACTGATGGTGGGAAAAGTCATAAATATTAATAACTGATAAAAGGTAAGTTATAAAGGTTGTGTAAAAAGAAGTGAATTGCACCCATTAGTAAAGATTAGTACCGACATCATCTGCTACCTTTGCTCTCACTTCTGTGCATAACCTCTGAGTCACTTTCCTCTCTGTGTGTGTGTTTATACTCAAGCCAGATATAGTGACTGGAAAACACATTTTTACATTTCAATACAGTCAGTAGTGCATGAGACTCTTAATCTCAGGGTCATGGGTTTGAGCCCCAGGTCAAACTCCAAACCCAGCCACTGGTGCTGCGCGAGCTAGTGCGCTCTCAGTGCCGGTCCCGATCCCGGATTAAATGGGAGGGCTGCGTCAGGAAGAGCATCCGGTGTAAAACCTGTGCCAAATCAAATACGGCTCATAAAACCGGACTTCCATAATGGTGACCCCTAACAGGAGCAGCTGAAAGAAGAACAACGTTAGCAGTTTTTAACTAGCTACAGTGCTGTAAAGCAGGGGCATGACACTCAGCGAACCATAAACAGTAAAACTGATTCATTCCTTTAAATTGTTCTCCTAAGTGCGTAAATTAACGTAGCTTACATAAATAAACTCAACCCCAAACTCATTATGTATTCCTTTCACACCACAGCACATTTGCCAGTGGCTACAATTTACAGTTTATTAAAGAAAATAAAACGTGTCGTTCTATCTGTTTATGAAACGATCCTGTTATCACGTTCAGTACAGCCAATTCTCTCTCTCTCTCAATGTTTATGAGACGAACAATTACCACAGTTTGTCGTGTTACAGAGAAACTGAAAAGCGTAAACTCCTCTGTCCTACAGGGTTTCGCCTGTCAGATGATTGCCGATCAGTAAAAATAACTTCCAGTGAAATTATTTTGCCCATAAGCCCTTGGCTTCACTGGTTCTCAGCTCCAAACCAACATTATTATAGTGCTGGACCCAAGAACCAGCTCTTTTCCGGTGGAAACATGCGGAACCGTTTATTCAAATAATAACAAAAACACAGTGTTCTAATATAAAACGTAAAACTTGTATTTCTGTATAGAATGTAACATACACTAACAAAGCATTTTCCACTGTCATCGCTTCTTCACAACTCAAGATATCGCAAATATAAAGGAAGTCGTCGTTAAACGCAGAATGATTTATCTTGGAGCAAACAGGCTGCTTGATTTGACTATAACAAAGCCAGAAATAATCAAGACTGAACAAGTAAAAAAGAAAGGTTAAACCAGGTGAAATTTAACCAAATGCATCAAAGCGTGACTGATAGAAAACTAAAGATGGAGCCGTGCTGTCATCCTTTAAGGAAAAAGGAAACTAAGATGAGGGAACATAAGTGTTGAATAATGGTCATGTCGTCTGTGTGAGCGTTCTCGTCATTAAGGTAAAAGCGCCCTGACGCTCAATCACAGAACAAATCAAGTATCAATCGTACAGACAAAACGTAAATCATATCAACAATTAGATTTTTTTAAGTGGTATTATTAGTCGTAAATTATGTTGCGTGTCTGGTTTAAAAGTCCCTGTAAATTAGTTGTTACTACAGAAACGATAACATATTAGAACTAGCGCATTAATGTAAACCTGTGCTTTGAATTGCAGTCAGCACTACTGTCAGAGCTGCTGTTATGGAAAATTAACACCATCTGACCAATCAGTACAAAAAAAATAATAAATAAATAAAGTCAGCAGTGAACTGTTGAACTCTGCGTGTGATAAGTTTTATTACATATAAGTGTGTGTGTGGATAACAATGCACTAGAGGGCAGCATGCCTGGACAACCATCAGCGCGTGCTCTTTGTGTGTGTGTGTGTGTGTGTGTGTGTGTGCGTGTGTGTGTGAGAGAGTTTATCAGCGTTCATGTTCCACACCGGCGGACTTCGGTATTTACACAACACATCACACACCTTTATGGCGCTTAATTTAGCCCTGCCCTAGCTCCATTAGTTATTAGTTATGACAAGACAGACTAAAATAGCAGCATGGTGTGTTCAAACAGCCATACACACGCACACACACACACACACACACACACACAGTCTTTACCAGACAAACCAGTCCAGTATAGTGTTGTGCTGTGCTGTCGGATCATGGGCCTGATTAACTTTAGTTATTAGTGTTAAATAAGTATGTTGTTACGTTGAGGTCTAAATGAGTATTTTACATAAAAAAACTAAAAAGCACCTTGCCCTACATCTATCTCCTGTTTAGACTCCCACCTGCACTCCACACACACACACACACACACACACACACACACACACGCCTGCCATCAGGAGGATTCCCAAGCATGTGAAGGAGTTACTGGACTCGATATCGGTCATGATTACTAGTATAGCTAATTTTTTTAAAATTTCACAACTTTATTGCTACAAAATCTAAAAACTCGACTTTCTGCATTTGTTTACTAAGCACCACGGATCATACTAGAAATTTTGCCGGAGAAAAAAAACTTCGTTTTAGTGGAATTTGCAATGATCGATGTTTTTCCCCATCGCAACTTCCATTCATTTGAAAATAAATTGAACCCTGATGAACTCTGACATGCGAACTCGTATCATGACACTTTGGCTGTGCTGAAGAAGTCACTTCACGTTACACCGAACACCATCCACGATGAAGACTAATTTTAGCCGTGCACTAGCATGAGGTTTAATATAGTACTATATGATCTGAATATAATTTATTACATAAACATGTGCCGTGCTGTGCAGTCAGTCAGGAGGCTGGATCGGTGGAGAATAACTATCTTCTGCGTGGGTGTTTTTGTGATTAGGAAGAATCCACAGCCTTTTCGCTTTCACAGTCCTCGTCCTTCACTCTCCTCTGAGGCATCATTTCCATCACCAATAGGATGGGTCATGTCTATTTTGCAAGGAGAGGCAAATTGCAAATTTGTGGCCAGACTGTGACTTGAGAAGCTGTTGTCTGTCGTTTGTGCATGTGTGTGCATGTGTGAACGTGCGTGTCGAGGGAAGGGTAGCTCCTTATCTGCAGAAACACTCTAGGGTGATTATTTGCACTGTAACTCTGAGATGGAGAGAGAGAGAAAGAGAGAGAAAGAGAGAGAGTGTGTGCATATCCTTGTGCAGGAAACACACCCACATGGTAGTAAAAATGTCGAAATGGTGGACATTTGCCTCACTGATACTCTAAAAGGAGTTGTATTTCTGTTTTTAGTCTTTTCCCTGCTCCCACCAGATTCAACTAATCAGCTAACAGCAGTTGGTGTGTGTGTGTGTGTGTGTGTGTGTGTGTGTGTGTGTGCGCGTTAGAGCAGGGAAAACACGCCTCCTTCACCGAGACTGACACAGAGGCCACTCCTCCTTCACCGAGACTGACACAGAGGCCACGCCTCCTTCACCGAGACTGACACAGAGGCCACTCCTCCTTCACCGAGACTGACACAGAGGCCACTCCTCCTTCACCGAGACTGACACAGAGGCCACTCCTCCTTCACCGAGACTGACACAGAGGCCACGCCTCCTTCACCGAGACTGACTGACACAGAGGCCACGCCTCCTTCACTGAGAGTGACACAGAGGCCACGCCTCCTTCACCGAGACTGACACAGAGGCCACGCCTCCTTCACCGAGACTGACACAGAGGCCACGCCTCCTTCACTGAGACTGACTGACACAGAGGCCACGCCTCCTTCACTGAGAGTGACACAGAGGCCACGCCTCCTTCACTGAGAGTGACACAGAGGCCACACCTCCTTCACCGAGACTGACACAGAGGCCACGCCTCCTTCACTGAGACTGACACAGAGGCCACGCCTCCTTCACCGAGACTGACACAGAGGCCACGCCTCCTTCACTGAGACTGACTGACACAGAGGCCACGCCTCCTTCACCGAGACTGACACAGAGGCCACGCCTCCTTCACTGAGACTGACAGACAGGCATTAATGTTGTGTTTTATGTCATATGACAGCCACACGTTAATGCCTGACAAAGACCACTATTTTACTATGCAAACAAAATCGCAGTGCATGAGTACTTGATGTGTACGTCGTTTCTGTTCATTTAAATTTCAATATTGGTTTAGATAATCACTTCTATCCCTCACATGAAAGCGGCATTTATATTTATTTATAATTATTCTGCATGCTTATACTGTAGTTCTCCATCATGGCTTTGTCTTCAAAACACCAGCAAATGACTGTTCTCTGCCCCGCGCACATACATGCAATCGCACATGCATGCTGTGTGTGTGTGTGTGTGCGTCAGCAGTGAGTCTCGGTACAAACTCAGCTGTGTTGGCGAGACACACTTGAGAGCAGACGGAACATTAGTGCAGCAGCAGAGCCGAGTTACACGAGTTACAGCAAAACAGGCAGGAAGGAAACAAGCGCTGATGAGATTAGTTCCTAAATGCAGACGTTGGTAATTCGTGAGCTCTGTGTGATGCAGAGAAACAGAATTCCAGCAAGCTTGATCGTTTGGTATGCTTTCATCGAAATGTTTCACAAAATGTAAATGTAAAACATGTAAATAAAAACAGCTACAGTTGTGTGAACATCCTGAAGACGACTGACCAGATGATGTCTGCAAAAGAGTGCCAAGGAAAATATAATTTTTTACTTTTCTGTTTGCCCAAAGTCACACACTTCTGTTCCTACAGGTGGTCTACTGACAGACTACACCATACACACACACACACACACACACCCACACACACACACACACACACACACACCCACAGCTGTCTTTCCCTTAATACACAGGCTTGTCAAGTAGTGTCCGAGGAAAACGCCAGAAATAGCCTCGCAGCAAAGGCAGACGGTGACATAATCCACCTCACAACTGGGTTACGAGTAGCCACACTGTGTGTGTGTGTGTGTGTGTGTGTGTTTAGTGGCCATCGTTCACACCCTCCAGAGTGAGACAGCCGTGTGAACTGAGCAGGTTGGCAGCGTGCTGGAGGCCATTTGTAGGAAAGTGGAGTGCCCCATACACACACACACACACACACACACACACACACACACACAAAGCAATGTACAGTCTGGGTCACAATCTGACCAAACTCGTCATGTTTCCATCAGCTTCTCAGGCTGTAAATATTCTGACAAGGCCAACGTTAAATGGTGTCATCATGAAAAGAATTCTTGCTCTATCATTTTAATATTTGCACAGTGTCTCCTCCCATTAAGAAAATATTAATTAATCCGTTCCAGGAAAAAAAAAAACAGAGTGTGTCCAATTTTCCTGAAGCTCGGGGTCAGGTGGAGGGCAAACACAGAAATCTGGAAAAGATTTATTTATCAAATTATTGTTGATTATTTTCCTATAACAGCATGTTCCCAAGTGCTCTGTCCATCTTACAGCACAGCTATTTGACAACAAATTTAATTTTTATCAATTAAAACACGCAATACATTTTATTCATTGAAAGTTACATTTAACGGTTGTTGAACATCTGAGAAACAGGTTCGTTCGTATAATCAGCTTTTTACACCTCTAACACGGTCAGTTCTGTGCTCTTAACAGCACGTGACATGCAGGCGTTGACAAACAGATCATAAAATTGGTCTGTGTCACCTGAACTGGTGTATTAAGTGATTATATAATGTGCTACAAATGATGCACAATTAAAGCACAAAAGGACTTTAAATAGAGTACTTGCACTTGCTATTTAATTAGCAGATTTGGCTTTCAAATACATTCATTACGCTATCCATAATTCTATGGAGTAAACACTAGTAGCGGCTTCACTACGGCCCTGATTTACTGAGATCTGAAATAACGAGCGCTAATTTGCATGTGTAATGAAATAAACTGCGAGTACTGCAGGTATAATTGGTGTCACATGCAAATTAGGGGGAGGAAACAATATGTAAACGAGTTTTTTTCTGTGAGAGGAACGTTCCCAGGAGGTACAGTGAGTTCTCCGGGAGACTCGTGGAAGAGAATCTTCAACTAGTAGAAAACAGGATGGACTCTGGATGTATTCGTCTGCACATTGCGATCGCCGTCCACGTTATCATGTTTTGCACAAGCTTTACACACACAAACCTTTGGTAAATCCGGGCCTTTGTGTTTACATCACATAAACCACGGAGGACAAAAACTGTGCCACTTTCTTAAAGCCAAGAAAACCACACAAAGGCGACCTTAACCCAGGTAACCAACATGGCGGGTCATTGGTTTATATCCAGATGAAACCTCGACAGAAACGAAGACTTGAAGCAAAAAAAAGTACCAGCCATGTCAAAGCCTCTTTTTCCACTTCAGAATATTGCGCTTCAGCATTTTCCATCATTCAGAGATCTAAATTATGTAACAGTGATAATTATAGAACAAGACTGGACTAGCAAAATCATGAAGAGGAACTAATGAAGAACTGATGAAGTTCTTGAGTTGTCCTAGCTCAGGGGTTCCACTGACGCGATCGCGAGAGAAACTCACAATCTCCTCTTTTGTTTCGTCAATTATTTTACACATGAATATTAGAAATATCGGGTTTTGTGTGCTAATATTTTGAAATCTTACTGGAAGTCAAATGCAGACAAACCAGGTTTAAATTAATAGGATACTTTCATAGGGTTATTTTAGTCTTTTACACCAAAGTCTCAAATCACATACTTATGCGCTATTCTAGACAGTTATTGAGCACTAATACTAATTCTTATGACAGTTAATGTCTGAATTTTAAAAACCGCTCCTGTCACCTTTAAACCTACCAAAAGCTCTGTTCTGCATACCAGCCTTCTGGATTTTCTAGATTAATAAACACTTCTGTAAGGTCAGAGTTTTCGATTTGAGACACAGTTAATGACAACAATCATAACAACAGTGGAATTTTTTAAAAAGGCAGCTTGTTCGTCAGTGTGTTTAACGTCACTGTGCATGAAATCACTAAACATTTTATAGCTCTTCTTGGAAACCTGATGTGCCGTCTAGTGAACTTCGATTTTAAATCTTCCGGATGCAGACAAGATACAGAGCGAGTGTGTGAACAACGCCATTCGCTTTACCTCTGCCTGCATTCTGCACACGCATGCAAAACCATGCCTCGAGTATAAACCTGGCTGCGTCGCAGCTTATCACACCACCCTGGCGTGGATCATTTTCCTATAACATCACAACACTTCCCATTAGACTGGAAAATCAGTGCAAGGAGTATTCCTTTGTTTTTGTTTTTTTTAGTCAATTACGTTACACACATGTACATTACTAACCTACATAGTAGTCCTACATTATAAATCTGGGATTTAAAAATAAATAAATAAATAAATAAAATAAAATTTAAAAAAAAGTATGGTGGTCAATGGTTGGGGTTGCGGAAAATTCATAACATCCATTTGGGGTCATTTGCCCAAAAGGTTTGGGAATCTCTGTCCTACCTTATCTGTTTGTTTCTTTAGCTGTATCAAACGTTTATGGTCATATTTATTTATTTATCTTTCCTGCCCATAAAAGATTATCCTGTGATACTTTGATGAAAATGTCAGTACTTTGTATGACTACTCCATAGGTTGAAAATGACTGAACCATCTCAAAGACGAACAAGACAAGTTTTCTCAGTTCAAAACTCATGATAGAAAGCGTGTGCATTACGCAGTGAGTATCGAAGCAATCTGAATCAACTAGCTTTTAAGTAGTTAAACGCTACACTGTTTAATTTTCTAAGCGTACGCACGATACACCATCCTGCTTTTAGTTCACTCCAAAAAAAAAAAAAAAGTCAATTCACTGATTCCAGGCACTGAGTCAACCCCAAAGCTTTGGAGTCGATTTCACACACTAAAAATGATTCATCTCGCATATAAACGGCAAAAACAATGAATTTAGCATCAGAGTTGTCTCATTTCGCTTTTGCCTTTATTGTAAATTTGTCTGGTTGGAATTGAACAAATCAGGGCTTGAAATGTAGTTAAGATATTAAGAAAAAAAAGTACAGAATACTGTCACCTTGCGTTAGTTTAATTGTTAACTGTTGTTTAATTAAACCTCTTTAAAGAAAAATATTGCAAAGATGTATTTTTAAATAAATACTTTTTGGTGTTCATATATATTTTTAAATAATCCAAAAAAAATCAATTAATCAGAAAAAATTAGTGATAGAGCCCTGGTCTGAACATCGTCCAAAAAGTCCCCTTAAATGGCGTCTCGAAGTTCTGGTCGTCCCTGAGAGAGAACAGCTTCAACCTCTCATGCTGGGAGAAGGAGCGGTGAGTCATCACTGAGGAGAAACAGCCGGGCAAAGTACTGATCGACTCATGCCACACACACACACACACACACACATATACACATCTAAACTAAACTGTCCCGCTCGGGGTATAATGCTCGTACCCTCAAGAGCACGTCTTTTGTGGCTTCGTTTAAATGACCTAGGGGATGTCACGTGACGTCTCTGATCTCGACACGTGCCGAATCGCTCAACACGTGGAATCTGAGCGCGCACTGAACCAAAAGACACGAGTCACGGTTTGATAATTGTGCTGTGAAAACTGCTGCTTGCTCATCGCCATAAATTCTTATTATGTCCTGACCCGAGAGACACGAGAAAGACAGATCTGTAAAGTTAGTTCAGGGTAAAAGAAGCAGGAAGAACATCAGTTCAGCATGGTAGTTCATCAACACACACACACACACACACACATTATTTAAGTCAGTCACTTTGACTTTAAATCAAAACCAAATGTCCTCTGCTCTTTATATAGCGGCTGATGATACTGAGGAAGCCAAACGAAAGTGCAAGCTGACACACTGCACGATGCTATCACGACTAACAATAGAGCTGTTTACACACATCATTAACCCTATTCATCGTCGTCCTGGATCGTACCGGTTTAGCCGGAAGTGAAATTTAGCTCAGCGTGGCCTTAAAACCAACCCTGGACTGGGCCGATCTTCAGCAATGTAAACTCCCAGGTGATAGCGAGTCTAGTTTCCCTTCTTATCTGCTGCTATCACATACAAATATACTCAACCTAATCGTAACACGCTATGCAAACACGGAGGGCACAGATGCAAGGCGAGCTGCCAATGCTGTCCAGGTTTTTCGATGACCAGACAGAAAGAAGAGCAAGCCCTAACAAATACGAGAGGTGGTGCTCAACCTTTTTTTCGCCATAGGTGTTCTCAGTGTAATGCGTTTGTGTCAACTGAGGACCTATTTGTTAAACAAATCTGACGTTAAACAAATCATCAAAAATGATTTCGCCAAATATGTGTTTACTATATCTGGTTAAACAGCTGATAAGCAAAGCAACCTGAAATTTAATTCAACACAAACACTTCACTTCACTTCAATAAGCTTTAACAAACTCTACGACGCACAGCTTTCGCAGGAAGTACACAAACACGCATTACCTTTCAGCTGCTCGGTGACGCTCTGCCCGGCGCGTTCCATCACTCTGCCGTCCTCTCTCTCGTAGCGGTCGTCGAGAAAGCTCGCCGTGGCCTCGGACAGGTGAACCTTCCCAGCCACGCCCAACTGCTCCATGAGGTTAGCCAGGTTAACGTCGTTGGACCAGACGTCAAATTTGAACCGTTTCATTCCCAGGATGCCGCAGAGCACGGTGCCAGTGTGCACGCCTACACGCATGTCCACCGTCTCAGACGTCTCCTGGCAAAACTGTTCAATGGCCTGGATCATACCGAGTCCCATCTCCACACAGCAGTAGGCGTGGTCCTCACGCGGCTCAGGGCATCCTGCCACGCAGTAATAGCAGTCGCCCAGCGTGCTGATCTTCTCGCAGCGAGTCAGCTCACACAGCCGGTCGAAACGGCCAAACAGGTCGTTCAGCAAACCCACCAGGGCGGGCGCCGATTTGTTTGCGCTCATCTTCGTGAAGCCTACAATGTCAGCGAAGAGGATGCTAACAGGCTCCATGCGCTTCATGTTGAAGGGCCGAAAGATGATCTGGCCGCGTGGGATCGACGTCTTCTTGCGCTTGTTGTTCTTGGGGCTGGAGGACGAGGCACCGGCGCCAGACACCGAGGCTGAGCAAGTCCCGGCACTGTAGCGTTTGCCGGAGCTCTCGCTCTCCTCGTCGCCCTGCTTCATCAGCTCATCGGCCACCCGGCTCGGCATGACCGAGTGGATCATGCGCTCCTTCAGCGCCTTCTCCACCTCCAGCTCCTTCCCGTGCATGATAGCTTGTCCCACTTTCAGGAAGGTGCTCCGTGAACGCACCTCTGACATGATGAACAGATGTATGCCGATAGCATGAGCGCACAGGTGGAGAAGTACTTTTCCGGGCGCCAGCCACAGCAACGACGTCTCTCGGCTTGACCTCTGAGCTTCGCCGTCGGACCACTTTCCCATGTCTTGACCGTCCACCTGGGCCAGGTGTAGCCACCCGAGCGTCTCAAAAAGCACAGAGTACAGGAGCCCCAGTAGCACCGAGGCATAGAGCCGGAGGTGGAGCATGCTGTAGAGCAACAGCAGAACTTCCATGCACAGAGAAAACGTCCCCACAGGAGAGATACACAGAGCTGACTCAGACTGCTCCCACAGTGTCCGATTGTCGCCTCTCTGTAAATCGATGCGAGCGAAACCAGAAGCCTGCATCTGCGGCGCCAGAGTGATACAAATCGTGATGATAATAAGAAGCAGCGAGGCCTGGTTATAGAGCCACACGTAGGGGCGCGAGAAGGTGAACAGAAGGAGGAGGAGACACAGGATGAGGAAGGTCGCTGTCGGAAGCAAGAAGCTGGCAGACTTGCAACTGGAACCCTTGACTCCAAAGTACACGCCCCACAGCAGCGCGGCTATGGCCAGGTAAAAAAGCACGTAGCGGAAGCGCCTCTGCGTCTGCGGGAAGCACCGCTCCCTGCACGCCTCCTCCAGCGTAGCGGAGTCAAACTTGGGGTCCCAGCACTGCGCCGCTGACCTCTCGAAGAGCTGCGGAACCGTCCGCTGGCCACGCAGGCTGCTCATCACCGTTCTGCGGATCCCGGATTCGCCTGAGCTGCAGCTGGACGAGATGCTGTATTTGGAGGGCTTGGCGCTTCCCGTCGGGCCCTGCTCGCTAACGCTTTCGCCCCAGCTCGAAGGCTCTTGTTCCACAGAAACCCGCTTCTGCAAGTGAGTGTCGCTAATGCGGACGTTCACACCTCCTCCTCCGCTGTCACAACTAACCTCTGTGTTTTTCACTGACCGCTGCTGCTGATGTTGCTGTTGTGGGGATGCCATGACAACAAGTGCTCGCTGACAAGGCTGTCACATAATCAAGGAAATGAAAGAGAGGGAGGTTGGGGGGGGGGGGGGAAAGGGGATTTAGTGACGATGGAAAGAAAAACAGATCCAAAATGATCCGAGCAAATACAGCCCCAGAACAGACGTCTTTCCGTGCTCTCTCTCTCTCGTGTGTGTGTGTGTGTGTGTGTGTGTGATGGACCGTCTCAGACTCTTGAGCAGTCCATTATCCAGGCGTGGATGACGTCAGCACTCGGATCCCATCAGGCTCGGTGGCGCTGAGGCACTTCGCGTGCACTTTTCCTCCGCCAGGCTCGCGCGCCGTGAATCCGCTCCGGCCTTCTCATCAAAACACATCGTCCCTGTGTTTAATCCATACGCTCAAAAATAACGTAAAAAAATATATATTAACCTTTTGAATGTGTTCTTTTTTTTATTTTTATGAAATCCTTTCGATGTATGTCGGAATTTCACGTTCCACTTTCTGTGTGAAACGCCGTAAAATAAGTGTGCTTTTTCATATTTAGCGTTTACACCAGTTTGGATGTAAATAATACATTATACATAAATTGTTGCATTTCTGAGAGGAACAAAAAAAAACTAGCCTTGGAAAATATTTAGGCAGAAACCTATAAATTTAATAATTTTTCTTCGTCTTCTTCAGTTTTTTTTAAAGGAATTTTAACCAACCTTAATCACATATCATGTCTCCGTGGTGACAGCGGGGTTTTAAACAGGACAGCCCTGTACAAAGCCAAGCACAAGCTGAACATGGAGGCATTTCTGCTCGCTTGTTTCCCTCGTATCCGAGCCTGAGCCTGTTTTAGCCATTTCTGTTGGGGTGGAAGGCAGAGGGGCCTGTTTCCCACCGAGGAGCCGCGTCCTTTCCTGAACTCCCTCTCCGGATATCAGCCGTTAATATTCCCGCTTTCTCCCCAAAAAAAAAAAAAAAAAAAAAAAAAAAAAAAAAAAAAAAAAAAAAAAAAAAAAAAAAAAAAAAAAAAAAAAAAAAAAAAAAAAAAAAAAAAAAAAAAAAACAGACGACGGTTTTAAAGAGGGGAAAAAAAACGACAGTCCGTTTTAGCATGGAGGCTAATCGCGGGTCTCGCGCACATCTGGCACGCGACAAAAATACCAAAATAACACTGAGGTAAACTGAAGCGCGTTAGCCTACATGACACCGACCCAAACACACTGACAAACTTATTTTTATACTCCTAACTATCCAACAGCTTTGTCTTTCCGTCCTCTGCTCTTCTCTTTTAATGAGACTTACTCGAATTTAAGCCCATTTCACTTTTTTTTGAGTGAAGAAAAAAAATAGGACGGAGCGAAACGTCAAAGCCATGTTCAATAATGTTTCCACACTAGGATGGAAAGTTTTCCTCAGGCCCGTACTTTCACTTCAACGCAGCACCAAAAAACAACAACAACAACAAATATCAAACCAATATCCTTCTTCATAACCGTGTTCAGTCCTTTGCAGAATGCCATCAAGACGTGATATAGTTATGCATATAAGGCTAGGCTCTGTTTGCAAACCCTCATATGCTCCTTCTGCTGCTGCTGCTGCTGGGCAAGTCCGGTTTTTTTTTTTTTTTCGTTGGCATGCTCATGAATGCCAGACAACACAGAGCTGCTACTGCGTCTTCAGCAGGGTTGCCAGATCACAAGCAACCCTCCACACCTCATCAGGCTTATTCATTCCATTTAATTCAACTAAAATAAGTCACAAGAATGGTATCTTGTCTAAATGAGATCCGCCTGTCCGGTGTAGTAATTTCCCTTTGACGTTAAAATTAGCTCGCATAACTCGGGGATCTGCTCCCAATCTGGCAACCTCGTAGGGGCTCCTCTTCCGCTCGCTCAGGGGTTTCTTCCTCCCTGCTGAGGGAGTTTACACGGCGTCGGCGTTTGCGGTGTTTTCTCGGCTTGGTGGCCCTTTGCTCCGGAAAAAAACGAGCACAATGGCGTTCTTGGTGGCCGCCATTATAGTCTGAACGCGAGGGAAAAAGAAAATAATCCGCCTTTTCTGTGCTGGATGTGGTGCATAAGTTGGCAACAGTACTAACATTTCAGGGGGGAGGGGGGAGGATGATTCTCGTGTGTGTGTGTGTGTGTGTGTGTGTGTGAGAGAGAGAGAGAGAGAGAGAGAGAGAGAGAGAGAGAGATGGAGAGCAGGGTTGCCAGATTGGACTGACTGATCAGATCCCCGGTCACACCCACAACTCACACCAGGCTGTAGTCGTGATATATTATCATTATTATTATTACTAGTATTATTATTTTATTTTTTAATGTAAATTAAAAATAATGCACCAAAAGAATCACTTCCTGGCTCAGCTGAATATTAAAGCAAGCAGGGAAATCATGCAAAAATTTTCCTCTAGGGGGAGCTCACGTCACATCACGTTACGTCACGTCAGACTTCAAATGGCGGCAAGCAGAGAAATGCTAATTTCTCCCTCACCATAAAAGTGATTACAAAACCATGTATTAAAAGGTTCTTAAGGGACATGGTTCTCCAAAATAATATTCAGAAATCTTCGAAACTTTCAGAAGCTTGATTAAAGGAACCAGAAATAGTTCTTTCAGGCCGCAGTTATTTTTCATCTTCGGTATCCTCGTAATCAGGGATGTGGTGGATCCAGAGCCTATCCCAGGAACACTAGGTGTGAGATGAGGACACACCAGTCCATCGCAGGGTGTCACACATATACACAATACACATTCATATCTAGAGTTGAGAGTAGCCAAGGCAGAGTCTACGGCCATGTTATTGAGAGATGGGAGGAAACCGGAGAACCCAGAGGAAACCCATGCAGACCCAGGAAAAAAACAAGCCAAGAGGCCAAACAAAACCCCTGCTACACCACTAAAAAATAAAATCTGTACTGACAGTGACAGGGCCAGTGAATGTCTTTTGAGAACCCCTGATCTAGCACACTGTCACTGTGTGTGTTCATGTGTGTGTTTGCCATCACATAGGAATACAGTCCTAGGCTATTTCAGCGTCGTCATGGCAGTATTTGCGGAACTTAGCTATAAACCAATAAATTAAGAATTAATTTAATCTGATAACTTTTTATCCCCAGAATTGTTCTGGTAGTTGGGGTCTAGAGTTTGAGAACAAATTGAATTAACAAATATTCTCCATTTACGTTAAATGTAGTTAACTAGGCAGGACATTTGATCTTTTTTTGTTTGTTTGTTTTATTTTGTTTCGCACTGTCACGCCATTTCCATGCCGAAGTCATCATGTACCTCCTAATTTGACTGAGTGAATAAATACTTTCACAAAATAGTAAAATGAGTCCAGGTTAACACGTTTCCTGTATAAATAAAGCCAAATGTTTCCGAGGTCAAAATGATTCCCACGAATGCCAGCTGTTCTTTTATACTCTTCTCCAACTTCTCGCAATTATTCGCAGTGCATACAATCATGCAAATGCAGGTGAAGAGCTTCACATCATTTAATGTTCACATCAAGTATCAGAATGCGACTTTGACCTGTGGCCAGACTGACTGGGTTGACTATTTAAAAAAATTGCTGATCTCTCGGGATTTTCACACACAACAGTCTCTAGAGGTTACACACAAAGGTGCGAAAAACAAAACAAAAAACAGCCACTGAGCAGCAGTTCTGGGGGCAGAAATGTCTTGTTGATGAGAGAGGTCAGAGGAGAATGGCCAGACTGGTTCGAGCTGCCAGGAAGGCTATGGTAACTCAAGTAACCACTCTTTACAGCTGTGGTGAGCAGAAAAGCATCTCAGAATGCACAACAAGTCAAACCTTAAGGAGGATGGGCTACAACAGCAGAAGACCACATCGGGTTACACTCCTATCAGTCAGTAACAGGAATCTAAAGCTACATTGAGCAAAGACTCACCAAAACTGGACAGTTTAAGACTGGAGAGATGTCGCCTGGTCTGATGAACTTTAATTGCTCCTGCGACATGCAGATGGTTGAGTCAGAAATTTGCATCAACAGGATAAATCCATGGACCAAACCTGCCTTGGGTCAACCATTCAGGCTGGTGGTGGTGGTGTAATGATGTGGGGAATGTATTCTCAGGACACGTTGGTCCCTTGAATACTAATCGAGCATTGTGTGAAAGCCACAGCCTTTCTTAGTATTGTTGCTGACCACAGGCATCCCTTTATAGCAACAAATTTATCCACCTTGTAGTGGCTACATCCAGCATAATAATGCACCATGTCACAAAGCACAAGGCGACAATGAGTTCAGGGTCCTTTGATGGCCTCCCATCAAGAGATCTGAATCTAATAGAGCACCTTTGGGATGTGGTAGAACCTGGGATGAACATGCAGCTGACAAATCTACAGCAATTATATGATGCAATCATGTCAACATGGACCTCAAAGGAATGTTCCCAAGTCTTGTAGAATCCATGCCATGAACAACTGGTGGCTGTTCTGAGAGCAAATCAAGGAATCCTACCCAGTATTAGTATGGCGTTCCTAGTAAAGTTGCCGGAAAGTGTGTGTCAGTGACCAAATGGATAGGAATATCTGACAATTTTCATCTTGTGGAGACATTTTGCTGGTCCCAACAAAATTCATGAATAGCTGTTTTTCTTTGTCTTTTTTTGGGTAACCAAAGCTAAAGTTAAGATTAATAACTATCATTGGAAGGTCCTCCCAAAGACAGTGTGTGTACAGGCTACAAAAATGTGTCTTTTACTATTTCCTAATTACGCCAACTTTTGGTGCTACATGGCTCCCCCTAGTGTATACTCCATGCCATAGCATCATTTGAATGCGAATCATTACAAAGAGATCAGCTCAATGTAGAGAACAGGTCAGATTTGTCACTTACCCCTTAGTTGATTCCAACAAAATGTCAGGTAAATATGCCATCCATTCATCTACACAATAATTGTCTACTGCAGAATGACGACACATGGTGTAGAACAGGAAAGCTTTAATCAGAAGTTATATTTCACATGCAGCGCTACACACATTCATCAAAATGAATCACTCGAAAATATTAAGGAGGCAAATGTGTTGTGAAGTTAGAAAATTGAGTTGTGCTCTGGATAGACTAACTGACAAAAAACAACAACAAAAATGAGTAAGATCAGAAAATCTTGATGCATTGTGTGAATGGAAAGTGAGAAATTAGATATAAAACTGAAAAAAAAAAACAAAAACCAAGAGCAGTGTTCATAACTTCTTGTATATATACCAGACATTTCTGTCCAGTAAAATCTGAAAATAAAGTCTTTTAATTGTTTTCAATTTTGATTTGACTGTGGCTTTTGACACAAAATTTTCTACCTCAGTCCCTGTTCATTTTTTATCCAACATCCATTCAGTCATACATACATCCACTGATCATTCATTCATCCACTCATCCATCTGTCCATCCACTCATCCATCCATCCATCCATCCATCCATACACCCACTGATCATTCATCCATCCATTCATACATTCATTCATTCATTCATTCATTCAATTTCTATTTCTTAATTAATGCCTTTATTTAATGCTTTATTCATGTGTTCACACTTTTATTGGCTCGATGCCCTGAGTCCAGTATGGATGAAAGCTGTTGTGCAACCCAAAAATATTAACCCCCCTCAACCCCCTGTCCTCTCCCATACTGCCTCTTTCACTGCCTCCTCCAGGGGTTCTTGGGCTTCTCCTCTACCTTGGGCTTCTCCTCTATCTTGGGCTTCTCCTCTACCTTGGGTTTCTCCTCTACCTTGGGTTTCTCTACCTTTGGCGCCTCCTCGGTTTTGCCGAGGCTGGCCAGCAGAGCGGGCAGCTCCTGTGTGATGGCACTCTCGATCTTCTCCAACAAGCAGCCGCTCCTCCAGCCACAGTGCTTCTGCAGCAGCTTGAAGTCTCCCAGTGCGTTCACGTTGAAAAAGTCCTGGTACACCTCTGGCTCTGGCAGATCAAACTTGCTCACGTTGGTTTTGGCCAGCACTGATTTGTAGATATAGAACCGGTCAGGATCAGCCACGACTTCCGTCATCACCTCGTGTGGGTCGCCAAACCAGCCAAGCTTCTCGTGGTATGTTTGGAGATAACGGTCAACCAGGAGAGCATGAACGCGAACACGGATGGCGTGGCGTCGCAGAAAGGCGATCTTGTTCTCCAGCTGGTTCTCAATGGCCTGCTTTAGGTCCTCCAGGAGGGAGATCTCCTCGTGAATGAAGAGTTTTTGGGCAGCATCGAGTGTGTAGTCCTGAGGCCTGAATGAGCCGACGTAGACACGTGGTGGCTCTGTCACGTTGATCAGTGGTGCCAGGCTCCAGAAGAGAGCACCATACACACGCATCAGCTCCTGCGGCACCAGACTGTCAGCTTTGTTCAGGATGATGCGGATTTGTGACTCGCGCCCCTTCAATTGCCTGAAAAGCATCTCCAGCTCCAGGCCCACATCCAACTTAGTGGGGTCGAAAACTAGGAAGATCAGGTCTGCTCGATCGATGAACCACTGGCACACCTCGTTATAGGGATAACCTACAGGACAAAATAACAATACTTCATTTTCTTTATGTTCCCTAGAAATACACCCAAAATAAAATGGAAGAATGTTAGCAAGAAAAGAGGTGTGGAATAGTGAAGGGTTAATACTATAAATTTATGTACATTCTTAGAAAAAAAAAAAGAGTTCCTAAAGGGGGTCCATTTCTCTCTGAAATACTCTCTGAGAGAGAGATTCTGAGGGGGGACACTATGGCATTTAGGAAAGGAAAATGTATAATTGTTAATACGGTTTGTTGATAAGTTTTCTATAAAGAGACATTTATTTATTTAATATTTATGGAAGGAGTCTCCAGTGTCAGTGCTCAGTAATGGTCAGTAAGCTTTCCTCCGCAGGAAAGTCTTCAGTACAGAGGGGTCTGTGCTACCTCTCTCCTGCTGCTTGCGGTTCTCGATGATCCCCGGCGTATCCACGAGCGTGACCCGCTCCAGCAGCTTGTGTGGCATCTCGATGCCTACCAGCTTCTCCAGGAAACCCTGGCCGAACTTCTCCAGGGTCGAGAAAGAGCGGCTGGTGTCGGTCGCCATGACGATACCCTCAATGGTGCGCACTTTCTCGCCGTGCATTATTACCATGTATTCTGAGGTAGTGGGCTCGGCGCCTGAGGGGGGACAGTCACAGTCATGGAAGGAGAGGCAAAGACCGGATGAAAAAGAAAAAAAACAGGGTAATAAATAAACACCACCTATGGTATACATTCTTTAGAGTGCCAGTGTGACAATTTCTCCACCAATATCTGAACTATTTTATGATTTTGAGAACTTCTGGTGTTTCCATTCAGCTTTTCTTATCTGCAAGTCTAAAAGCTGGTGGATGGTAGAGGAATAAAACAACATTAATTATTCCCAGTGTTACCTGTGTAGAGTTCTTGTGGTTTGTTGTGCAGATCCAGCAGGTAGTTGATCATGGTGGACTTGCCAACGCTCCAGGGGCCCAGAAACAGCACCATGGGTTTGGAGGCGATCTCAGCATCTAAAACCCAGAGAGTAACAATTAAAGCAAAGACAATGACCATTCACTACTCATAATAGCCAGAAGAGGGCGACATCTCTAACCTCCATTTTAGATATGCATGTTGGAAGTAGCTACCACATTTGTTGTAGCGACATTACATTTTATATCAACTCGGTACCATTAACCGGCACCGTGTTTTAGTATTTCTTTTAACACGCCCTCATCGTGTTGAATCCCTGTCGCTATCTTAAGGCCTTTATACTGCTTTATCAGCATGAGTGAAAGTCATTAGATGAACCCAAACCCAGGTCAGAAGGATCAACAATACTGAAAACCTTTTTTTGACCTTGCTGAGATCTGTCAAACTATTTCCTTTTGAAAACTGTGAAAACTTTGTGTCAAAGCAAAAAAGAATAAAATACTTAATAATTCAAAAAAATAGACCAAGTCTGGCCAACTGCTCGATCTATACATGACAGTTGACTATTTAATTCAGCTAAATAGTTTGCAATCCACTGTAATTCTGTACAAAAAAAAAAAAAAAGTCATTTAGCTGGCCATAAGCAATTTCATCCACACCTACATGTCATGCAAAAGCAGCAGTCTGTGGTTGGACAGTTGCAATGTCAATCAAATGGCTTCTTTCCTGTGAAAACAGTTCTTGGCCATGTTGTGTAACTATAAACGGACAAAAAAATGTTGTTCTTTAATAAATAAAAAAATTTAACCTCTGGCAATCGTTAGCTGGAAAATAATCAACTTTGGGGTAGTAACCCCATCGCTGATTACTTTGCGTGTTCACTATGTAGATCTCTCGTGGTGGTAACTTTTGTTATAGCTGCAAACAGGGGGACCTGGAGATGTTCACCTGAGACCTCGTGCTGTCTGAGCTCCTTGTACTTGTACGCCTCCTCCAAAGGCTTGATGGCTGTGTGATAAATGTGCTGCAGCTTCTTCACGATGGCTAGCGAAAACGAGAGAGGGAGAGACAAAACCAGCAAGACTGAGAAATAAAACAGAGCTGAAAAGCCTGACAAGATAATCAATCATTTAATTGTGTATTTGAATTTGGTGAACGGCACAGTGAGCTTTGGCAATCATATCAATTGGCAATCATATCAGAATCATAAGGAACGCAAAAGGACAAAAGCAGAGCAGTGAGAAGAAGATTAGCTCAGAGTACGTTCTCGTTTATTACTCACCTCCTTTATTAAGACATTAAGATAATTAAAACTCTGCTCAGTTATCATTTCAGTGATGGATATGACAGGACAAACTACAAAGGAGTCCTGCATCGCAGGAGTGTGTTTTGCTGTGTGTGTGTGTGTGTGTGTGTGTGTGCGTGTGTCCAACCTGAAAAGCGCTGACCAGGGTCAGTCATAGCCATATGTAACATGTTGTCAATATGAGACCGGTCTCTTATCTTAGGACCCCCTGGAGGCGTCTTCCCTAGTGCCAGAAAAAAGGAAATTCACCTCAGTGTCATCAGTGGCTCTGTTGTTATACTGACATAAACACTTACACTTAAGCAACTATTACTGAGCACATAAAATCTCCAAGGTATTACTATTATTCATACCACAGTGTTGTTGAACTGTCAATTCTCGATCACAACACTGATAGATTTCCTATAACAGCACAGCCTGTTCCTCGCTTAAACCTGCCAGCCCTTTGAATCAGAACCAAAGGTCCAATTTCATTTAATTTCCTCATGTCCACATTTTAAAACCATGACTGCAGGAATGTTAAGCCGTTCCCCAGCAGCAGCTGGCCTGAGAACACGTTGTTATAGATTGCCATGGGGTCTACTGGGTCGGTAGAGCTATTTATGTAGTGGGGTTATGCCTGAGCTCTGTGGTGTCAGGTTCGAGAGCGCGGAGAACAGAGAGGACAAGGCTTCTCCCTTTTATAGCGTCGTTAACACTTTCGTACTCTATGGTAAGACTATACAGCAAAGTTAGGACAGTACTGTTGTGGAGTCGTTTCTTTATATAACTGCCGTGAGACACAGCCTGCAAACGCTTTACCGTTACTTGTCTCCTGCCCTAGCTAGTTGCAGTTTCACCCATGAGGACAAGAAAGAATTCTCTTTAAAAATCTAACTGCTAAAAATAAACAGGCCACTTGCATTAGGTTATACACCCTGCTCATAAATTATGTAAATTTTCCATAGCTAAACAATAATGCATTGAAATCTTTAATACCTGAAACTTCCTGATAATCATACTGGTGTACCTTTGACTGAGCTTTTGCGTGCTGGCTCCTCTGACACAGACTCCTTCACAACTGGTTGCTCCTCGTCAGGATCAGTCAAGGCTTCCTCTCCTTGTTCTTGTGCAACATCTGATTCCTCAGCAGCCAGAATTGTGTCTTCTACTGAAACTTTAGTATCTGCTGGTGCTTCGGATTCATCTACAGGTGCAGCTTCTGCCATTAATTTTCCAGAGATGGTGTCACTCTCCATGGCTTCTTCCTCAACCACATCATCCTCATGTTCCTGAGGTTCCTCTGCATCCTCTTCCTCCTCTCCAGTAGGAGTCACTGTGGGACCTTCTTCTGCTACTGGTTTTGAAACCTCTTCGGTTTCCTCTTCCTCAGGAGACTTATTCTCCTCCTCCTCTTCCTCCTCCACAGTCTCGGCTTCTTCAAATGCTTCCTCAATTGAGTCTGAATCAGCCACATCCTCTTCATCTGCTCCCTCCTGTTCCTCGTTCTCTACCTGCTCCTCCTGTTTCTCATCTTCCAACACCTCCTCTTGGATTTCATCCTCCTGCTCTGACTCCTCTTCACTCAGACCTTCACCTACTTCACTCGAAACCACCTCTTCGTCTTCGTCCTCCTCCTCTTCACTGGTTACATCCCCTCTGGTGGGGGGGACCAACTGAGAACCGGTGCTGCAGGGCTGGCAAACGGTTCGCTCGGGTGCAGGTGTATCATTAGAGGAACTCTGGCTAATCTCCTCTGTGCCGTCGCAGCAGGGGAACAGGTCGCCCTCCGGCTGCAACTTCAGACGCATCAGCGCCTCATCTTCGTGCACCTCACTCACCGAATCTAGAAAAGGAGAAGATTAATGGATCTGTAACTAAGTCTAGACACAGGAAAACATTACATTTGTGCAAAATCTATGAAAAAACTACTGAACTTTCAAAGCAATGAAACTTGAAAAGCTACAAGACTATTGAGTACCTATGTCTGGAAAAGACAGGAGACTACTGAATCTGTACCCTACTCACTAAATATAGCATCAAGAGACTGGTGAACCTTGATATCAATCTAGAAAATCTAGAAAAAAACAGGTGTATTGATTCATAATCTCCAGTAATTGACTCTAGAGATATGAGACCACAGAGTCTGTATCCCACTCACTAAATCTAGATTCAAGAAATGAGTGAATGCCAACATTAAGCACTGAATCTAGAAAAAACTGGAAACTACTGATTCTGTGCTTCCAGTAATTGATTCTAGAGACAAGAGACTACTGAATCTGTATCCCACTCACTAAGTTCAGACCCAGGAAACAAGTGAACACCAACCTTAAACATTAAATCTAGAAAAAAAATACAGGAGAGTACTGATTCTGTACCTCCATCATTTGTTCTAGACACAAGACACAGGAATCTCTCTACCCCATTCACTATATATAGAGATAAGTGAACTTCAATATCAAGTACTGAAGCTTCAAAAAAATCAAAATAAAGAATCTTGAAAAATAAAGTAAGGCCCTTAATTCTCTCTGCTCCAGGGGCAACGTATCATATGTGAAGAAAATAATTTCAATGTACTGTAATGTATTATGTGGCAAATAATGGCTTCTTCAATTAGTAAAAAAAAAATCCAGAGTCAGGTGATGAGTGAACATTGATATCAAGTACTGAATCTTAAAAAAACCAAAAAAAACCCAGGAAAGTACTGATTCTGTACTTGACTCAGTAATAGATTCTAGAGACTAGAGACTACTGAATCTTTATGCCACTCACTAGATAAAGAGTCAAGACTCAAGTAAACCTTGATTCAAGCATTGAATCTAGAAAGAAAATGGATATTACTGATTCTGTACCTTAACCATTGATTCTACAATGTGTCCGAAAGGTCAATGAGAGTAAAACTGCATATACAACATACTTATTTTTGTATTTATTATTTACAACATATGCTCTATGCATTTCCCCAGCAGCTGTATCATGTTTTTGTGGATGTTACTCAACATATTCCCATTGGTTCCTGACTTTTTGGACACCCTGTAGAGGAAAAGTGAATACTGAAATTTCTGGGGGAAAAAAACAGTAGAGAAAGTGATAGTTTGACGTGTGTGGTGTGTCAGGCTTCTGACTGACGCAATTTGTCCTGTTTTTGGGAGAATGGGAATTCTAATACTGATGATGCTCTGAAAGGAATCCCAGGAGAGCAGAGAGTATAATGGCCCTGTTCTCTGGGCGGGATTGTTTTTTTGCTCTTCCTTATTAATCGGATTGACTGTTAGCTCATGTATACAAAGTTGGTTGGTTAGCACTCTTCATAAAGTGTATGTAGCTGTCCTGATGTCCCCCATTGCCTGAGCAGATGTTAGCTTCACGTGTCTTGATTTTGGCCTACTTGATTGGTAGCTGTTGGTAGTACAGCAAGGGAGACTCAACTAGCACATAGGAAAAAGCTACAGCTGTCTCGCATAGGTTTCCTCCAGGTTCTCCAGTTTCCTCCCACCTCCCATAAACATGCCGCTACATGGATCGGCAAATTGAAATTCCCCTTTGATGTGAATGTGTGTGTGCATGATGGGTCAGAAACAGTTACGGAAGACGAATAAACAGAGAAGATCTGGTTGGGTTTTCCATAAGAACAATGTGAGTTAGGTTACGGATCACCACAGATCTAATTGTAAGAAATATATTTCACTTTTACAAAGTGAAACAATCAGTGCAGATGATATTAAGAATAGTTCTCTGATTTGTGAGTGTCTGTCTGTGTGTTCACGCTAGCGGAAAGAGATATGCGGAGCGTAAAGGCACCAATGTCAAATCCCTCGAGCAGGAACCATCACCTGACTACTGGCATTTGTGTCAATGACGTCTTTGTATCTGACTCAGATCAAAATAGATGGCTTGTGTGCGGGCCAGAATGTGATTTTCCTCATGGTATGGAAAAGAGTGGTACCAAATGATTCCATGGGTCTGGAACAATGTGTCTTTTGGGATTACAGTATCAGGATTACAAAATATGATCTGCCAAAAGCGTCAAAATAACTCGGGTAATTAAAGCACCAGTTCTTGGTCATTACTCAAAGGTCAAATATTTTAAAGTTCAATGAAGGTAAGTCCAGCAGCTACATTGTTAAACATTTTAATTTAGTGCTAGTCTTTACTTAGTGCTTTACAGTACACAGACAAACACGATATGGTGCAGTTCCTAAATGCCATGACATACAGCAGCTCTGCAGGGAACCGTGCACTGACCCCAAGCCTCTGTGATAGACAGCAGGGAATGAGGCAGTGCATGTACGTTACAGCTATGCCTGGATCACAGACCTTGATCTCTCTTGTGTGACCAGCTAGAGTTTCACCCCAGTGTTATAAAAGGACGCTGCTGCATAGTGACAGTCTGATTCTCACCTCCGCGAGAGTAACTTACAGTCAAACCGGAGGCTGATGCGTCTAGTGGCAGACTAGTCAGTACGTAGAAAGGATTTTGGATATTCCACTGCCTACGCAGTGCTGTTTAATACCAAAGCATGCTGGGATTTCAAGTCAAGAGAGTATTTCGATTGGCAGCAGCACCGCTTTAGTTCAGTGAAACACAGTCTAGTTGAATTCTCGATTCTGATTGCTTAATTTTTTAGTTTTCGGGGACTCGTATGACAGACGCTCCACATAAAAAGATTTTAAGGATGTGTGTAATCATTTATATGACAAAGTTTTCTGTCAGGCCATGTTTATTAACATTTACAGAAGGAGTCTCCAGTGTCAGTGCTTTGTATCAGTCAGATGTAAAGCTGTAACTTTAAGTTTTCAGGACAGAGGAGTTTACACTTTGCGGTTTCTCGTCAGTAACGTGACCAACTGTAATGAATTTTTAAATTTTTTTTAGATGCTAATGAGGGAATGATTGTTTATAGTTGTTATAATGATGGGAAGTTAGTTTTAATTACAGGAAGTAATTTGTTTCGTGGATGTGCCGCAATATTAAACATAGCTATAAACAGATAAAACGTATGTTATTAAAATGTCCTTTAATAAATAAAAACATTGTAATCATTGACAAATGATATAGCTGTGGTATAAGGGGAATAACATACTTCAGGACATGCGGTTATGGGAAAATAATCAACTTCAGGGTTTTAATGGTAATTCCACTTAGTCACCAAGTCGTTGATTATTTTCCTCTAACAGCATACCCTGAAGTGCTTTATTTCTTACACGTATGGTTTCCTTTTCAGAAATGGCTCCATGGAGAACCCATTGAGGAAACTTATTCGAAGCATCCTTAAGAAACAGACTTGAAATTCCAAGGTTGTTAATGTCAGAATATTTAGTATGTTGCCATTTTCTCTCCTGGTGGGTTCATGAAATGTTAACCAGATTGTCTCTGCTCTGAAATATCCCATTTCTGACCAATAAATTTAGCTCAACCCAATATTTTCATAGGTAATATATTTCATTTCTTCTTCTGAAATGCTGCAAGATCAAAGGCGTTGACTGGAGGCGGACTTTTAATCACTTTAATTTTGCTTCCAATCATAGCCGTGGTCCTGCGAAACAAAAGCAGCGCTCCCTTTATTGGCAGAGCAGCTTTGATGTTGAACGCGTACGCGAGGTGCCGGCCTGCCTCGGTGATTCAGCTCTAATGACGAGATCCGTCATGGGCACCAAATTGCCCTGGGTGTGAATCAGCTCCGGAAATAGCAGCAAGAGAACAGTGGGTGCTGTTTGTGTGTGTTTGTGTGGGGCGGTAACTAGACCAAGGTTTAGCCCCTGTTATTACGCATACACATGCAACATGCTAATTCGAGTCTTACAGATTTACATAGTTACATTAATACAAAAAACATGGAGAACAATTAGCATAGAGCATCCTATCTGATCCACAATGGCTTTAGCATTTGGAGCGCTAACACTGACACTAGACTATCAGTTTATCTGTTACTCTGAAGCATCTACTATGAATTACTGTCATCTATAAATCTATAATGTAACATAAACAAAATTTCAGTGTGTAGCTCAACACTGTAACATTACAGAGACAGCCTGAAGAACCAGAAACATTTTTCCTTAGCGTATTTTGGTGGCCGTCCCAGACGAAGACGGGAAGCGGGATTCTTTAAATACAACGAGAACAGAAAGCTCCTAGTTAGCGAAACAGTTTATTTAAAATATATATATATATATATATAATTACGTTGCTTAGCAATGTTGTTTGAAGAAAGAATATAAGGAATTGGGATCTAGCATAGACTATATATAATTTACCACAGAATAATATACTGCAAGTGAGCACTTTAACCAACAAAATGGAGGAGAATGCTAACAGCTAACTGCTTTCCTTCCCACACTATTAGCTTCATACCCGCCACCTCACAAAAAGTCAATTGAATCAATGCGTAATAAAAAGCTGATTTATTCAAATTGTTATTAGAACATTTTTTTTTCAGTTGTTACTGAATGTCAAACAGTTGCTTAGCATTTAGCAGAGTGCACATAATGACCAATAACTAGCCTCCTAGAAACTAGCTAGCTACCTAGCTTAGCTAGTTAAATGTAGCATATGTGATGTAAGAATAGTGTTATGTATCTGACTGTTATTATTATTTTTTTTAAATTAATGTTACTTCTAGGGTTTTATAGTAAGTTTATAACAAATACAATACTGAATATTATTCAAATTTTCAAGTAACAAATTTTTTCAAGTAGCTTTAAACTTAGTTTGCACTACATGTTAAACTATTAGCAATCAAGCTTCCTGTACTTGTTAACAACATTAGCCTTGTCGCTCCAGTGCAAAACCGAAGAAGCAAGCTTCAGACCCCAAACATATCTTGGCTGATAACTTCTTAAAGTATGATTAAAAAATCATCAGAATTGAGGTGCCTGTTTCAACAGCACCCAAGACTGAAATAGCAAATCTATGCTAATGTTGCTAATGCTACACAAGAGGTGTTTTTTTTCCCAGCAGAGGGCATCACTTAGTCTTTCTGCTAGCTTGGTCTCAGCTCGGCCATTCACAGCGTGCTTTTAGATCCCTGATCTTACTCGTAAAAAAAAGCTCTCAGCTTGACTTAAGTGTCTCTACTGAATGAAGTCAAGCTGGAGTAGATGGAAATTATTTTTCACACACCCTCAGATACACACACACGCTCTCTTTCTGACATAGTGGGACTTCTTAAAGCGTCATAGGAACAGACTTACAGTACATGAGTATAACCCTATTTGCTTAGCTAGCACCATAGAGTTGTACTGAAAAAAAAAATATATATATATGGTTAGTTATAGTTATATATATATATTAGTTACATTTCACTCTAGTAGCCAATTAGGTGAGATGTTGTTTAGTGTTTAAAGTTTGTTTCTTTAAGTTTGCACTGGAGCTTCGAGGCTAATGTTGCTAAGTATATGTTTTATCCAGTCATTTTTGCCCACCTTCGTTAAGCAGTCCTAGTAATTCTGGAAATCTCTTTACACTTATATATATATATATATATATATATATAAAATATCAGCAATTGAAAAAAAATAACTGTTGTAATGCTACATCACATATATTTCATGTCGAAGTAATTCTTATGAAATATTGTAGAAAATACTATACTAGATAAACTTATACTGTACATAACCAGCTAACAGTCTTTAATAAGTCTGATTAAAGTTAGCTAGCTAGTTTCTAGAGAGGGCTAGTTATCAGTAATTATGTGCACATCGCTAAGTGCTACGCAACATTCTGAATTTCCGTATCAGAGATAGAATAAAGAAAATGTCAAAGCTGGCCAAAGAGTGGCTTGAAAAGCACATTTTCCAATCATAATTTGAATAACTTAGCAAACATTTCTATTTAAATTACAAGACCAAGCTAACTAGCTAGATAGCTAATTCACCCAAAATGTTTTCTCTTCACAAGACAATCCGCCACAGGCTAGCTAATATGCTGTGTGAATAAAATTATTAGCTTATATTCTTGATTAGATGCTAGCTAAACTTAGGCTAACTATTATTTTGTGTGATTAAAACCAGTAGCCATTAAAACCGTTAGCTAGCAAGTGTTAGCCTAAAGGGAGCTAGGAGTAAAATTGTGTGCAAATATTAACCCTGCCTTTTTATTAATTATTCGCTGCCGAAGCGTGGAGGGATTCTTGTGGGATTCTATTCCCTGTAGGAAATGGGAAGTAGCGCACGTTAACCTTCACAGAATCACTAGAGACAGCCATGATGGAAAATTAAATTACAGTTAAAGTGGTTAGGGAATGAGGGAGTCCTCCGAGAAAGATTTATGGAGGACACTCCCGCATTACCCAAAGGTTTAGGTTGACTTTAGAGAGGGTTCTGTCACGTTGCAGCAGTCTGTGTATGATGTTAGCATAAAATGCTAATTCAGTTCTTTGAGCCAGAACTCTTCAGGAAAACATTAAGCAACATTAAGGTGCTTTTCAAAAGAAAATAAACCAAAAAAAAAAAAAAAACAAAACAAAACAAAAAACGATTGTTTCCCACAAAAACACCTCATCTTTTCGAGACTAAACACCGAAGATATGTCCAAAATGGCTGCCGACTCATTAACGAAGGATTCCAAGCTGAATAAATGATATCGATTCTTCACGGACAAATTCATTCACTATTCAGCTATCAGGGAACGTCGTAACGTTAACCGTCTTTAGCATGATTGATGAGTAGCTTGATATGTAGCTATTTGATATTGTGATATTGTATTATTTTTTATATTTACATCATTTCAGCTCATTTTCATTAATCGATTTATAAAATGATAAAATTGTGCAAGACTTTTCACTGATAGCATACTGTTTCTTTTTTGTAACCTTTAGCTAGCTGTATTTCCAGTTAATTGAAAGCAGAGCTGGCGGTTGTAGTGAGAATTATGATTTTTTTTTTTCCAGGTTTTAGTCAGAGCTACATGCTACCAGTCAACGAGGAAAAATGAATCTATATAATAACGTAATAACACGCTAATTTCTATATTGGTGTAGCTTTACTTTAGAGAGTGGATGAGTAGCTAGTGCAGTAGCGGTATGTGTGTAAGAGATGAGCTTCATGTGTGTGTGTGTGCAGTGTATGTATAGAGAGAAAGAGAGACAGAATATGTCTATGTTTATGTGTTAAGTTGACGTATGTGTCTCGAACCAGGCAAAACATTAAATAGGCAGTGATGTAGTAGTCGAGACGGACCCCACAATGCCTCTCTTCCCCCAACCAAGACATGTGTTGTCTATGAAGTTTGTCTCTTTCTATTTGTACAGTAGCTATGAGGCTAATATAGCTAATGTAATGGAATCTGATAGATAAAGCGTCACACTTGCTTCAAAAGACTTGCTTGCTTTTAGCTCTTTGACACCATTTTTGTCCATTTTTATGGATAAAAGTGTGAGAAACCACTTCAGTAAAGAGGTGTGTTATGATTTACGCCTGCATGATGCTGACTGGCAGCTGTAACCATATTATTCGTTAGTTACATTAGCCTTGTAGGTTTAAATTTTAGTGGAACTACTTGCTAAATTTATGCATTCAGACAGTCGAGTCATTGCTAAATGTTTGTGTGCTGAACAAAATTACTGCATGTCTTTTCTTACATTTTGAAAACGTTTTGGATGGAAAGTGTGGGATTAAAATGGAGGAAGTGGTCATCTTCTTTGGTGTCTAGTGGAAGCCAGCGACAACAAATTTAAGCCCTTAAAATGATGTCATTGGTCAAAAAGGTTGAGAACGCCTGGGTGGTGCCATTTGAATTTTGGAGCAAATGTTGGAAAATTCAGAACCAGCAAGGTGTGTGTATTGGGAAAACCCCGAGTGCTAAAACAGGCCCCTACTGTAGCAGCTCTAGCTCCACTGTTCCTGTAAAGAATGTCCCTACAAGGTCGTCGGGACGGAAATAAACAGTGCTGAAGTGATGGCAGCTGCACAGACGGTGGACGGTGTGTGTGTCAGGGGGAGGTTGGTTTCAGAGTGGAAACGTCTGTCACGTGTTTGAGAATGTTTAAGGGATGGCCAAGCTACGTCATCTTTTCTCCCAAAATGCTGTTTCGCTACATGTGACCGAACTGCACAAGCACAAGAACAGACTTTAACCTTTATAGCCTAGCTAAAACATTCACGTCCTGAGGGGTCAGAGGTCATAAACAGGTCAAACATGTGCAGTTTTGGGATCGGCATCTTCTTTAATATTTCTAATAAGAATGCTAACATTTTGGAGTGATCCTAGTGATCCTAAAGCTAACTCTAATATTGTTGATTATTGGGATTTCCCCCCCCTTATGCCAAAAGTAATCAATCAGCCATGACATGTTTGGTATCTGGAGTGCACTGGAGCTACATAGCTAAAGTTGCTAATAGGTATACTCTAAGGGAAGTGTATAGCCTCCAATTTAGCATCATGCAAGCTAAATGGTGTTGCACCAACCTGTATCAAATTGTTCGTTATTCATTGCATAACCGTCATCTATTATAAATGGACAAAAGTCGCAGCTCTATCTTTAAGTTGAATCACTTTCTTCTTTAGCGCATAGTTTGGTGTCGGCGTAAGACTCGGTTAGGGGGCGTGGCCTAAAATGTTTACATTTGGATCCTAAGGTAGAATCCTATATTAGAAGTGATTTTAAAAAATGTAGCACAGTCCCATATTGATAAATATGGACTTATTCTCCTATTTTGAAACTGTTTCGGTTAACACTGTATTATATACCCTTTTTTTTTTTTTTTTACACAAATCCATGTCCAAAAGGGGTGGGGTTAAGTTAAAATACCTGTTTCTCACGAAGAGCAAGTCCGATCCAGCTGAAATTTGGTGTGCTGCAGTGTTGTGATAATCAGTAAGTGCATTTCTAATGATGACTAGGTTATGTAAAAAAAAAAAAAAAAAAAAAAATTGGCCGCCATTAGCCAATCAGCATTCAAGCATGGATTACACAGGATTAGTATTACGATACTGTTGTGAAACTTGAGAAGCATGTTCGGATATGGTCTATTTGTTGTTCTATATAACTTACCAAGAACTGGCCACTGGTGGTGCTATTTGTGAAAGGTGCTTGGACCCCGCATATCGCTACTGGCAGCTATATTTTTGTGTGTTTTTTTCCCCCCGCAAATCAATACTTTACTAAAAAAAATTATCAAAATGGCAGTGTGGTTAGCTGCTGAGATGAAGACAAGCCAGTTAAAATAACAGGAAGTGGCTGACTGGACATTAAAATATCTCAAACTGTCAGTCAATTTGCTAAAAATGATTAAATATTTTTTATATATAAAATGATCATATATTCATGTTTACATATGAAGCCAGTCTTGAATGTTAGAAATGATTCAAGTTATAACATAGTCTCTTATTAACTTTTTTAATATTAATAAATACAGACTTATTTTGCTATTTTGAAAGAGTTTAGGTTCCAGTGGTGTTATTTAGATGAGGCGAGCGTGTGATGATTTAAACACGCAGATTGCACAGTGCTAAACTGGTAGCCATGAGCTTCCCATAATTACAAACTTACTAGTTTTAGACTTTTTATAAAGTTGGCCAGGGACTGGTTTTTGCTTTTTAAATATTAATAATTGTCAAAAAATTTCATATAAACATCCAAGAACTCAATGAGACTCAATTCTGATGTTTGGGTTTAACTTCAAGAACATAACAATAAAAAATTATGCATATTCTGGTGTGTGTGTGTGTTCATGCTTTCTCATCAGCTTGTGTTACAGTTCACATCAGCTGACACTTATGTGTGTGTTGCATACTCAGGTTCCTAATCATACCTGCTAGTTTTAAAATTCTGCAACCTAATGCTAAATTAGCATATGGATATTAAATCTTACACATATTACACTAAGTATGCACCTTATTTTAAAATGTGGATATAAATAAAACATCATATTACTATATTATGTGTGAAAAGACAGTCCCATAGCTAGTTAGCTAACTTAGCTAACACAGATGGCGCAGTTTTAACTTAGGCAACTAGCATCTTTGCTGCCTAGCAAGCTAATCAGGCTAACTGTTGTATCATAGAATAGATACCATATGAAAATCTTTGTCTGTAGTTAGTTTTATGGACAAATCAAACAACTAGCCATCATTAGCATCTGTAAGCTAACAATTATTTACAGTTTTAATGGCATTTCTTTTCACAATTCATGAAATGAACTCCGGTGTTGTTAGCTGCTGAGATGAAAACAAGCTAGCTGGCTAAAATAACTGGAAATGGCTGACTGAAAATCTTACACAAGATATCTCCAAGTGAGTCTGCCAGTTGGCTGAAAAAAATAAAATGAATGGAAAAGTATAGAGGAAATTAAACCAGTGTATTTAGTATATAAAATACAGAAGCGTGGCACTAACGCAAATCTACTTGTGTGTAAATTGGCAGGTACGAGGGAGAGTTCGGCTGAACATGAGCCGTCTGACATTCACCTGCACTCAACACAACACTCCCAAACGAGCTGCTCTTGATCCTTAAGAAAACAAGATTCGGCATTACATATACAGTTTCTCTGGAAAATATTTGGTCAAAGAGCTTATAATACACTCACGATCTTTCATAAGAATTATCGTAAATATGAGTTAGAGGGCCGGTTACACATGAACAAAGTCATAATTACACGTGAGCGCTTCAAAAACAATTTTTATTCCCAAATATCTGATTAGTTGGTGACTTTTGCCCTGTCAGTGACAGATTCAGTGGTTTATGGTTGGTAATTCTTTATTTTTCTAAGTACGACTCTTTTTTTTGTAGCTACTGATTAGGCTGTAGAAGTTGGTTGTATAATTTATGTACATTTTTAACAATAAAATGTTAATAATAATAAAAGGGCTAGCTAACTGGGTGATGTTAGCAGTGCACATAATTTCCTGTCTCCGTTTTCCATCATATCCGTAGAGCATGGCCTCTAACGTGATAGTGTGAAGCAAAGTTACCACCCTGAAATTCGTTATTTTCCAATAACAGCACTTCCTGAAGTGTTTTAATCCTCTTATATTATAACAATTTGTCAACGATTACAATTTTTTATTTGTTAAAGAACGACACCAAATGTTTTATAGCTTATTGTTACGTGTAATGTTGTGGAACGTCCACTGTTACTACTAACGCAACAACAACTACAGTCGTTCCCTCACAAGCCTCTCAGAACGCAGTTTGTCGTGTTAACGAGAAACCAGAAAGAGCAAACCCCTCTGTCCTGAAGACTTTCCCATGGTGGAAAACCTACTGACGGTTACAAAGCAATTTATATACTTAAGTCCCTGTGAATGAGCTGTTACTATAGAAACGTATTAACGTATTAGAACGTGAGCATTCGACCAAGAAGTCGAAGTCACATGCCCACAGTTTCCTTTCTATTCTTTAAATTTAGGACGTGACCGAAAGTGTGTCCACTTCTAGCATTTTTAATACACACTCTATAGATGTTATTCTGAGTTTCTGAGTTTTCCATATATGATATCTGCTACTCTGACTGAATAGAGAGAACATGTTCTTACCGGCGGTGGTGAGGGCCAGCAGGGTGAGCAGGCAGGACAGTGCGAGCTTCATTTTCGACTGCCGGGGGTGACAAGCCTCTCCTGCAAGCTATATATACTCCCTCAGAAGGGCATGGGGCATTTAGGGAAGGGGGGGGTGGGGCACAAATATGACAGCTGCTGTGATTGACAGCAGCTGCTTGGGCCAATCAAAGAGCTGGCAGAAAGGTGAAAGAGCGATAGAGATATCAGAGAGGAAATCTGACGCAGGAAAGAAAATCCCAATAACAGGCCAGAGATAAAATTATATTGGAGAGCTGTGATGTAGATGATAATAAAATTCTGCGTGAAAAATGTATAGATTTTACAATATAGTTAATTTAAAACATTACTTCATGTCTGAAGCAAGTAAATGAAGATTTTGGGTGCTTCTATTTTTTTCTTTTTTAGACATATGAGAAGTTTCCTTTCATGGCTGTACCACAGTTGCATTATTTATTTCTATTTTTTTTAAAAACATAAATCTCTCCAGAATTCTGGATTGAAACCTGGTTTCATTAAGTAAGTAGTAAATCTCTTGGAGGTGTGCTGCCAGTTACCACCCTGAGGTTGATTATTTTCCAATAAAAGTACATCCCAAAGTGTTTTATTCCTCTTATACCACAGCAATTTGTCAACACTAACAATTCTTTTTTTTTGAATTGAAGTTTTTATTGCTTTTTTTGGAAGGCTGATAGGTAACAGAAATACAACATTACCATAATTATGCAAGGTTACAGATTTTTACAGGCACATTTTGACCATGTAATAAAATACAATGCAAGACAGAACACAAAATAGTTGTCTATTCAGTTTGAGACCTTACAGTAATATATGTCCAGAACTCTTCCC
>CM040478.1:16347310-16366331 GCA_022758105.1 Pangasianodon gigas | reverse complement strand
CATAACAGAAAATACACGCTTTGAAACATTAGGTATTTGAGACTTGTCGCCTAATAAACACAATTTAGAGGTTAAAGATATTTCGGAGCCATACCAGCAACTTAAGACATCTATAACTTGTTTGCAGAATGGTTTAACAAGACTACATTCCCAAATACAATGTAAAAAGGTACCTTTTTCCAACTGGCATTTCCAACATAAACTGTCTTTCATCAGTTTCATCCTGTAAAGTCTTACCGGAGTGTGGTAATATCTATGAAGAATCTTATATTGAGTGAACTTCCCCTTTGCTTCTTTTATATATTTACCAAACACTAACAATTCTTATTTATTAAAGAATGACATGTTGTACTTTTTGTCCATTTTTAGAATAGAATAGATTTTATTGTCATTGTTTTGAACAACGAAAGACTGTTTAGCAGCTCACAAGGTTTTGGCATAATAGTCAAACATAAATCGATGCGAATAAAAAATAAAACAGACAAGAAGAGAGGTATTCCAAAAGGTAAAATTTGTAATTGATATTGTTGTGGAACGTCCTCACAACATGTTAATTCTTCTTACTTATGTTATAATAGCTATAAACAGTCTTAGCTGCCTCTCTTTTATTCTCTCTCTTGAGGTTAATAAGACAAAAAAAAGAAAAAAAAAAGAAAGCTTGGCATGTTACAGAGAAACCGAAAAGTGCAAACTCATCTGTCTTGAAGTCTTTCCAGTGGCTGGAATCTTAAAGTTACAGCTTTACCTCAGATAGTTACAAAGCGCTGACACTGGAGACTCCTTGCTGAAACTGTGCCATAGCAACAAGTATACATTTACAGCAAATAACATAAAAACATTTAAAAAACATGTTTATTTCTAGTCTGCTGTTATAGAAAATGAAGTGTTTAAAATAAAAGTAGATTGATGGTTTTTCATGAACTCAACCAGCCATGATGATGGAGCAAAACACACACACACACACTTGTGTATTAAATCATGATCTTGCTTTAACGTACGTAAATATAACCATAATTGGCCACCTGACGTCACCGCAGAACAGCTCTGATTGGTCGATTGGTTTCACGCGCCTTCTCTTTAGACGGCGTTTCGAACTGTAACCGTCAGGTGGCGCGCGCGCTCACGTGGGACAATTTAAATTTCAACCGTCACTTAAAAAAAAAAAAAAAAAAAAAAAAAAAAAAAAAAAGAATACTTCAATTAATTATAAACATCTTTTCTCTGAAAAATAGGAAAACCGCAGACGTAAGCGCTTTGAGGCTACGTCCTAAACCTTACACTACTGCACTAAATAGTGTGTAGACTGCTAAATAGTAGGCTATATGCGCTATTTAGTATGCGCAGTGTGCCTCTAAGCTGTGATTGGGAGAGAGCTGTGGGCGCGTGTGGGCGCGAGGCGGCGCCTTTGAGCTGGCTGAATCCCAAATAGCTCCCTATCCCCTATTCAAGCGCACTACTTAGGGGACAAAAACGGTGGGGTTTCCGAGGCTTCTATAGTGCACTATGTGGTGTAATATGGGGATATTTAGGATTCAGCCTGTGTTCAGAGTGAGTGTGTATGTGTGGACTGGTGGGTCTCCAGCGGTCACGTGTCCAGGGCGCGCGCAGGCACACGGGCACGCGGAGGGAGGAGAGCCAGACGGCGGCCGCACGCGAGAGAGAGAGAGAGAGAGAGAGAGAGAAACACACACACACACACACACACACACACACTTGACAGGCGTCGTGCACGAGCGATGCTACTCTGTAATTCTATAAAAACATAGCAAAATTCAGTGTTTTTTTCTTTATAAAACTTAATTTTGACTTGAATTTAGACAAATTAGACAAGTTCACCAGAAGGCTACAAGTGTCCGACAAGACAGAATACATTTAAAGAGAAGAAGACCAGCCGCTTTTCTGCTCTTCGTCGATTTATTCTTTCATCTCTGGAGTTTTTTTCTTTCAGAAGGAATTATCATCATCATTATCATCATTATCAAGTGTCCCAAATCCTGTAGAGGAGAAAACGGAGCGTTCTGACCGACTAAATCCGTCCACAAAGGTAAAAAAAAAAAAATCCTTAAAGGTAGGCTACAATCTCACATCACACATCTTAGTCATACTGGACATTTCTAACAGAAACATCTGGCCAGCTGACTGACATTGAGGCTAAATCCCAAAGCGTCTCTCTGCTAGCTGTATAACTGCACACACAAGCTGCTAATACACCCTATATGTATTATATATATATATATATATATATGTGTGTGTGTGTGTGTATATGTGTATATGTATACACACGTATGTGTGTAGTTATTGGACCAGGGTGTGCGCGTGACAGGATGAATCTACTGTCACGCGAGAGAATGCTACAGGTGTAACGGTTGCTGTTCGATTTAAACGTATTTAAATTGTAACTGTCGGTGCGCGCGGATAAATAAATAAAGCTACAAGCTAACGTCCTACAGCAAATAGTAGCTTACTTAAAGTGTCCCTGAAATCAAAACCGGTGTTTTTAAACCTTTTAGTACCTTTTAGTGTTAAGGACACTACTACCATCTGCCAGCACATCTAAAAATAAAAAAAAGTTTTGGAGATATTCTTGGAGAACAAACTATTTTTTTTTTTTGATAAGTCATCCTGTAGTACCTTGCTGACAGAAACAATAGAAACCATCCCAGAAATTCTAATGGTTTCCACTACAAATACCATTACAAACCATCAACTAACCATTAAAACCATTACCATTACTATTAATGGTTCTTAATGGTATCCACTAGACATAACATGCCACCAATAGAAGGCAACAAATTACCAGTAGAGACCCACAGGGACCATTACAGTTTCCATTAAAACCAATACAATTCCCATTATAACCATTACAAATTCTATGAGGGTTTCTATTGGTTTTTTTTTTTCAGCAGGGTAGTCTTGTCTTCATCCAATGAAATGCTCTCTAGAACATTTTGTCTTGCTCTACAGTTAGCCGCAAACATGGTTCATTTGTACGTTTTTTTTTTCTTCCCACGCAGTACTATTCCCTTTATTAGCTTTCCCTTGCTGGAAAAGAAATGGCTGGAGTTTATTCATTTCAAAGATTGTGGAACGTGTCAGAACGTGGTGGGTATGTGTTTTAGCAACTTGGGGCTGATTTATACCGGAATGTCGCTACCTCAGACTGAACGAGAGCGTAGTTCCATCTTTAAACACTATCACGGTTTCACCATCACTAAGAATTAGTAATGTCATTTTGTCTACCACTCAAACGACTGTCTCCAGGTGACGATCTTACGGCTCTTGGTTACCATCAGTGCCACTGAAGGTCTCCCTCGGCTCAAACGTGTACAGTATAACTCCAAAAACATGAAGGTGACAATGAGAAATCCTCCACAGATGAAAACAGGCTCTCGGTTCTACGTCTTTAGCTAGTTCACTAAGCTACTATCAGATTTGTTTAGATTCCGCGGGGGTGTGGACTATCTCGAATGCTGTTGGCTGTTGTGTAAATCAGTCAAATCATGACTCTAAAGCCACATCCTGGGGACTTTCATGGTACATCAGAATAGTACGCCATCCCTTGATTTTCTCATGGTGGCATACTATATAGTATTTATATACTACTACGTATGGGGCTACGATAACATAGCCTTCTGTTTTGACATACTGTGTACACGGTAGTGCGAGGTGAGGTGCCATACTCTTTGTACACCGCTTTAATATACTACTTTAATGAGTATAGTATTTAGTAGGGTAGTATGAGGTGAGCTGACATACTAGTTAGTACAGGAGTATTGGAGATGGAGTATCATTTTGTACGCATATTGTAGTGCAAGGTGAGGTGGCGATGGCTTAATATACCACTTTAATATACTTCTTTAATGAGCATACTTAGTATGGGAGTTTGTGGCGAGTTGACATACTTTTTAGTACACACACTTACGGTAGTATGCAAGAAGGTGACAGGTATGGTTTTGACACAGTATTTAGTAATGAGATGGGGACAGAACTTATATTTACTATTATACTACATACTGTTTAGTACAGGGATGCGGTAAGGTGATGTGTTTTGACGTACTATTTAGTAGGGTAGTATGAAAGTGAACTATTTTGACATACTTGTTAGTAGAGTAGTAGTAATTTTCTTTGAGGAAAAAAAAGTAGTATAGTGGTATACTATACTATGATATACTATGTAGACTGGTAGTATCATAATGCACTATTTTGATAACATACTATCCAATGAGGTAGTATCCAGTAGTGTCTTATATACTGTTTGAGGAGTTAGCATGCTCTTTTAACATACTATTTACGATGTCTAGACCAAGTTACAGTTTAATACAGGAATCTGCATAGAAATGACATACTCTTAACACACTGTATAGTATAGTAGCATGGAATTACGTTGCGTAGTATGATAGTATGAAGAAGTACTGGTTTGACGTTGATTTAGTATTCTAGTATGACATCTCATACTGTATGTTCGTATTCAGTGAGTTTGGTAGTATTCAGGAAAATTACTTTTTGATCTATGTAGCACAGTAGTAAGCAAAATGGATATACCATTTAGTACAATAGTATGTAATAAGATGGCATACCGTTTTGACTTACTATTTAGTATGGGAGTATGCGATTTGATAGTATGTAGCTTAATTTTTCCAGTCGCCAGGACAGAGCTGGTTCCTTAGCAACATGTCTTGGCCTGAAAATAAGCCAAATCTGCAAAGCGGTAATGATGCAACTGAGTGTAAGAGCGAAGCTAGTGTGTGCAAAACAGCAGCCGGGGATGGGGAAAGAGAGGCGAAGGAGAGATGTTTGACATGCCTATATGACCGTAAGAGTGTGTGGGTGTGTGTATGTGTGACAACTCAGTCAGTAACGTTAGGAAGGTCATCAGGTTTAGTGGTTTGGTAAAGCATCACAGAAAGACATTCTTTTCTTGTGAGACATCAAACCACCTCAGCTCCTGTGTGTGTGGGGGTGTGTGTGTGTCTCTCTCTCGCACACACACTTTCACGTTGCGGTCCCTGCAGGGCGATGTATTTCCAAAACAAACACGCAGAGAATTCCTCTCCCCCTCTGTGTAAGGGGGAAGAAAGGGGATGGAAAATATAACCTGAGTGAGAGACAGCGAGAGAAGGAGACCGCGAGAGAAAGAGAGAGAGAAAGAAAAGTCGAGTGAAGACCTTCTCAGGGCAGAAGGACAGAGAGTGTATGATGACAGAGGATTTCTGGATCACCTACGGCTATATTATTTTACCTCTTGAAGTAAAGTCAACACCAAACACACACACACACACACACACACACACAGACACACACACACACACTTTCTCTCGGCATGTCAGGCCTGCAGCTGGTTTTTGTTATTGTTTATGAGCTTGGCGCATTTCCCTGCATTTCTGTTCCACACACAAAAGCACATTGAAAACAAATTGAGTGAATCTGCTGCACACTGAGGAATGTATATAAATGTGTGTATGTGTGTGTTCAGACTGTGTGTTCAGATTTGGAGGACAGACAGGGGAAAAAAAAAAAATCAGACACTGAAGAAGCAAGATTGTTCAAAAATGAGCTACCCAGCTTCTCAGCAATCCTCAGTCCCAATACTGTATGATTCCTTCATTTTCAGTTCAGTTTTCATTATTTTCCATTCACTTAAATATCGTTTCCAAATTTAAATCCTTTCATAGACTCGCTCCTGCCAGACAGCCTCACAGCGGTGGACAAATCAAACCTGGGACAAGCAGAATATCATGTCTGAGCTAATACGTTTTTCTTTTTATTTGTAGTGGCCCAGCAGACACGTACAGTGAGGGGTGTAAATATTCAGCCACTTTTATTTTTGTTGTTTAGTATACAGTCAGGTCCATACCTTTTTGGACATTGTCAAAGTTATTGTTATTTTAGCTGTCTACCACAGTATATTGGAATTTAAATTAAATAATGAATATGAGATTAAATATGAGTAAGTGCAGAATTCCAGCTTTAATGGACCAAATGTAATTGGACAAACAATCATAAATTAAATAACCATTTTAAATACGTGGTTTTAAATCCTCTGCAGTCAATGACTGCCTGAAGACTGGAACCCAAACACTGGGGTTCTTCACTGGTGACACTCAGCCAGGCCGTTACTGCAGCGGTCTTCAGTTCCTGCTTGTTCTTGAGGCTTTCTGCCTTCGGTTTTTCTTTCAGCAGGTGAAATGCAGCTCTGTTGGATTCAGCTCAGGTGACTGACTCGATCATTGGAGAACATTCCATTTCTTTGCCTTAAAAAAAAAAAAAGTCTTGGGTTGCTTTCAAAGTATGCTTCGGGTTATTGTCCATCTGCAGTGTGAAGCGCCGTCCAATGAGTTTTGAAGCATTTGGCTGAATCCGAGCAGATTATATAATATCTGTCCATAGGATGTTGTTCCAGAAGGATACAGGCTGTTTTTAAATTTAATTTTATTTTTTTAATAGATATTTTTGGCAAACTCTAATCTGGTGTTCCTGTTTTTGAGGCTGCATACAAATGGTTTACATCTTGTGGTAAACCCTCTGGTGAAGTCGTCTCTTGACTGTTGACTTTGTCACAGATATGCCTACCTCCTGGAGGGTTTTCTTGATCTAGCCAGGGGTTTTTCTTCACCAGGGAAAGAATTGTTGTCATCCACGACAGTTGTTTTCCATGGTCTTCCAGGCCTTTTGGTGTTCCTGAGCTCACCAGTGTGTTGGCCACACCTAATGTTTTTGGGTTTGTTTTGATTTTTCAGCCTAATGATGGCTTGCTTCACTGGCAGTGACAGCTCTTTGGACTTCGTATTGAGAGTTCACAGATTCCAAATGCAAATGCCACACTTGAAATCAACTCTAGACCTTTTATCTGCTTACTTGTAAGTGAAACAATGAGGGAATAACACACACCTGGCCGTGGAACAGCTGAGCAGCACTTTGAGGGCATATTCATTATTTAATTTCAACTCCAATATACTGAAGTCAGTGTACTAACAATGTCTGTGATACATACAGAAAACTGTATGCGATGTAACTGATTGCAATATTTAGGCTAGATCATGCTTTCATAAAGCTCACCACCACTTAGACTGAAAGAATGTCTGGTCCTTCCAGAGAAACATCTGAGTTTGGACTGAAAATTAAAACCACAAGCGAAAACGAAGGAAGGAGGGGTGAATTTTCATCTCTTTTTTGGAAGCTGTCGTGTCTCTCTCATCAGCGGCTCATTAGTCAGCTCTGCTTTGTGCTCAGACCTCATCCTGTTATGCATAAGTGTGTGTGTGTGTGTGTGTGTGTGTGTGGATATTTGCGTGAGCGAGCCACTCCTTTATAATAGGAGACACTTGGATTGCATGTGGCTTACAGACCATGTGTGTGTGGACTGAATATGGGCAGTGCATCAGAGCTTTGGAAGGAAGGAGTCACTGCCGGTAAAAGAGACAGAGGGAGGGAGGGAGAAAACAGGAGAATGTTAAATATGAGCCATCACAAGTAGAAAAGATAAACATTTACAAAAACGCAGCAGTGTGTGAGAAAGAAAGGGAATCGAAAAGTAAAATCATTCTAGAAAAAAGTACAAAAAAAGATAAGGCAGAGAGTCAGAGCCAAGGTGGTGAAAAAGATGAGGAAAGATACTAGAAGCATCCAGAGTGAACGGGTGGCTTAAAGAAAAGATAGCACGAAGCATGGAGAAATGGAAAGAGAGGTTGAGTCGAGGACAGAAAAGGCAGAGGGTGAAGGAAGAAAAACAGCAAATGGAACAGAGGAATGATTTCACAAAGGAGGGGAAATGTGGAGAAACTGGTGCAAGAAGTGAACTAGAGGACGGAAGGAAGGAAGACGCAAAAGAGAGGGATGAGGGAGAGAGAGAAGAGTGGTGTAGAGGAGGATAAAGAGTCATAGCTTACAGTAGGGAAAGATGGAGCAAGGGAGAGAATGATGGCCTGTATAGTGAAACAAGAGATGTAGAGGGAGAGTGTAGTGTAGGAGAGGAGTGATGAAGAGAGAAAGAGAAGGTCAGCATGGAGGAGAGAAGAGAGGGAGTGACAGGCTACAGGGTTTAAAAAAAAACCCATCACACTTCTCCTAACCGTGCTGCTTTTCACAATCTGGGTTAAAGAAATTACAGAGAACTGCGTGCACAACTCACTTGGAGAGTAACGTGTTCTTATAAACACATTTTTTTCATGTTTACTATCATATTGCACCATTTTCATATTATATTTCATGTTCATCAGTAGTCAAAGTTGTATTATGTTTAGGACTGAGACTCTGAGGGAACAGTGAGCACTAAAGGATCAGTTACTTCAGGTCGTGTGTGTGTGTGTGTGTGTGTGTGTGTGTGTGAGCGCTGGCATGTAGGAAAGCAGGGAGGGGGAAAGTGTAGGAAAGTAAAGGAGGGGAAAAGTAACTGGCGAAAACACAGAGGAATGACAAGGGAGGAGAAGAAAAGTGCAGGGAGGAGAAAGACTGTGTGTGTGTGTGTGTGTGTGTGTGTGTGCTTCTGGTGGGTATAGAAAAGAAAGAAAGAGGAGAGAAAATGTGAGAGGAGTGAGAGTATGTGTTTCCAGGGAGTGGCCAGCAAGACTGTGAATGTCTGCGTTCCTAAACTGAGGGGAGTTTCCTTGGAGAGGGAGAAAGCCTCAGTGATGTGTGTGTGTGTGTGTGTGTGTGTGTGTGTGTTGCTTAATGATTGAGTCATGTGATACCGTTGGGAACGAAATCTTCTAGCCACTGAGTGGAAGCAAAACAGTATAAAACATTGCAAAGCAAAACTGTATGATTGTGTGGTGGGGATAGTGCACTTAGTGACCTGTTTTACACACACACACACACACGGGTGCTGCCTGTGGATATAGGCCAGATGCCGAGACAACTGTACCTCGTCAGCATGCGTGATGGAGGATGTAATTGTGCGTGTGTGTGTGTGTGTGTGTGTGTGTGTGTGTAGCTGGTACTTGTCTAGCAGAAAGAAATGTAAATCACTTACAGTCGCCTGAAGTAAATTTAGTACGTCTTTTTCCAGCTGTGTGCGTGCAGGCTTTCAGTGAAGGAGGGACGTTTTGCATACATGTATGTGTGTGTGTGTGTGTGTATGTGCGTGATACGTTCTTATAGAAACATTCTGAATTTTCTCTTACTTTCTTTCTTTTTTTTTATTCCACAGGCACGCCATGGTCTCCTTAGACGAGCCGCTGGACCTGAAGGTCTCCTCGAGCCGGGACAGAACGCACAGAACATCCATCTGCGCCCCGCTCCGATTCACCCGAACCAGGATACCACGCCCGACACGCAGCTCTGACACGGGTCAGCACACACACACACACAAATCATATACATATTAGGGCTGTCAAATTGCATTTGAATAAAATCTGAATGGATTTAAATATATATAAGTTTCTAATTAACATACCAGTAGCCCTATGACCAAGCACACACTCATCTGGCATTCTCTGCTTCTCACTCAAGTCAGTATTGCACAGGAAACACGTGCATAAGTTCACGGTTCGGAATCGTGCTTAACTGAAATACGCCTCTGATTTACTCAATCTCCGCCCTGTATCTCATATGCAAGTCTGTAGTTACGCCCGAATACAGATGTGCACTTTAGTGTTTTAGAATGTATATAGTACTCTTGTGCGTTCTAATGTTTTCTTGAAAGAAATGTCAGAATTATTTATCTGTTTTTCTGTTAGTACTGTGTGGTTAAAGCCCCAGTGCTCACTACATGTGCTCACTACATAGTAGTGGCTGGTGGTTCGATATGAAACTCGTTACCATGGGACCGCGTCATCCCGGGCGGTTTAAATTACTAGTTTGTTTATATTGAGAACCTCAATTTAAAATATAGCATGGGGTGTATTAAGTGCCTGCTTGAAATTGTAAACTACTTAATAGTAATACCAAGTGTAGGATTCATACTGGGTAATTTTTTAATATACAGTATCTTTTAAAAAAATAAATGTGGGAAAGCATAAAATATGCCATAAATTTATAGGTTTATTCAGAGCCCTTTGCTTAGACTTAGGCAAAACATATTTTAACAGCCTAACAGTAGAAAATACGATCTTATGCATTCAAATGTTGATTTTTCACCTTTGAATATGTAAATATTATTAAAATTCCAACAGGATTTAAATAGTTATTTACATAATACATATACACACACTACAAAGAGCTGGGTTTTTATTCCTGCTTTTTGTGTTTGCAGATATCGTGGACTCTCCCACATCCTCAAAGCCAGACCTCAGTGTGTGTCCCTCATCTCCTCCCTCTCCTCAACACTCCTCTTCCAGCTGCGGTCCCCTGTCGCCCCCTCAGGCCAGGGTGAGCTTTAACACACACCCATCACAGACAAGAGGGAAATTAAACACACTCCCTCCTGGGCTGTGTTCCAATATTGGTTTTAACACATTCTCCTTAATTTGTTCTTGAATCCCCATTGCTGTGTTCTAGACAGATCCCATACTTAATCAGCTGAAGGGAAGTTTGTTAGAAGAGGTTCTTGGATGCCTGAGGGATTGAATCATCAGTCTAGATTTCAGTAAGAGAACTTACCCAGAAGGCATTGTCGTATGATGCAATTTCCTGTTCAGAACAGCAAGATAGACAAGAAGACGGTGGATAAAGATGAGATTTTAGCAAAGGAGGTGAATGATAAAATACTTAATATCTAAAAAAAAATTAATAAGACATTCAGTTTTCTTCAGTCAAACTGGTTTTAATGTAGCATTATTACACTGTTTTGCTAGCTGGCTGGCAATTAGCATGCTGCCTAGTAGTTAATAAGCAAGCTAATCACCATACTATTCACCAAAGATACTACTCCAAATACTTTGTTCTTACTGCTGAGGAAAATGTGTTCGTCTTGAAAAATCTGCTATTTACTTCCTCTCTTCTTGCTAAAAAAGTGTTTTCCATTGTCAAGGGAAAGTCGTATCTTAATATCTAAAATACATCCCCTTTGAACTTTTTTTTCACAGTTTGTAGCGTGGAAAATTGAAATGGAATTCTTTGTTATTTTTACTGTTTGATTTCCACAATATGTATAACATTTGAACGTGCCAATTTTTTTATTGTGACAAAATTTAATTAAACAAAAAGCAGACATTTGTTGGTTGCATAAATGTTCAATACTTGGGTCAATACTTTTGCAATTACAGCCACAACTATTCTGGAATATGTCTCAGTCAAGCGTTGCACATCTGGATCCTGATATTATGCCCATTCTTCTTGGCAAAATTGCTCAAGTTCTGTCAGACTGGATAGAAACCACTGGTAAACAGCAGTTTAAGTTTTAAGATTCTCAATCGGATTGAGGGCCAGGGCTTTGATTTGGCCTTTCTAACATACTCAAGTTCTTGGATTTGAACTGTTGAAAGGTGAACCTCTGCCACAGTCTCAAATCTCTTGCAAACCAGAACGGGGTTTTCTTATAGGATTTTGCTGCATTTGGTTCTGTCCGTCTTGCCCTCAATGTTAACCAGTTAACCTGCTGATGAAAAGAATCCCCACACCATGCTTCTTTTTGCATTCCTCATTGTTTCTGGCCTCTTTTGTATCCTCGGAGCAGCATTTGGATCCTCTCAGTTTTTATATTGCTGGGTTTTTACATATGCGTGCCGTTCTGTGGGCTGCGAGAGCAGTGGCAGAACTTAAACATCTTACTATTCATTATTTAGGTTTTGGATTGTTGTCTTGTTGCCAGATTACACTTAGAATAAATTTCTAACTTGCCTATGTCTTCCCATAAGCCACAAGGGCTGCAAACTCATATGTTGTGTATAAGTGTATATATATATACACACACACACACACACACAAACCAACACCAACTTGTCTTTCACACATAGGATTCAGAGACTATCGGTTACCTGGAGGGTGAGGCATCTCCTCCTCCACGTCCTCCAGGTTTCCAGTTTTTTCTACCGATCGGGGCAGGGGGCAGCCTCCTCCCACCCAGCTCTATACTGACTGCTCAGCGCCGGGACAGACGGGATTCTCCTGAACCAGCGGAGGAACAGCTCGCCTGCCGCTGGCTACGGGTGAGCACGCCGATTGCTTTAAGAACCAAGAGTAGTAGAGCCTCGATTAACCACTTGATACCAGTTTTCTCTGGGCAACAATAAATAGGCTACAGATTTGTTCAAAATATAAAACACAAACAAATGTGCCATCTAAAGACACATCCCTACGAGTAATATTATCCTACACATCCCATAACAAGTGACCTTGTTTGGGTTCCTTAAAATCTCAACACATTTGCAGTTAATTAATTCATTAATCAACTCGCTGGGTCCAATTAAATAGTAATCTAACTATAATAAATAAAAAAGGAAAGAGAATACACAAACCAGGGTAAATGTTATTAACCTTGCTTTAAAGATGTATTTACACCAGCATGCTTAGTGTTTTTTTTTAAAGCTACTAGAATAGAAAAGATAGCTTTATTTCAACCTCACTGCTGAGTAATAAACTAATAGCTTCAGTACCTGTAGTGATGCTACTGCTCATTACAAGATCATACTTTTTTATCAAAAAATTCCTTCTAATCAGGGAGTTCCATTGACCTCTGGTGTCAGTTTTAACACGCTGTCCTCCATTTTCTCTTTCTGCATGGCTCTGTAGTGCCACCTGCTGTTCGAGTGCCTGCAGGATCTGGTGGATCACGTGACCGAGTCCCACGTAAAGCCAGAGAGGAGCTCAGGCTACTGCTGCCACTGGGAGGGGTGTGCGCGCAAGGGCCGCGGCTTCAACGCCAGGTGACTATTAGTTTCAGACATTTACAGTGCATCTCAAAGTGTTTTTACAATTAATACTAACTAGCAGAATAAAACATACATATAACACAAAGAAAAGACTTTAAGTATAAGATAAAGGAGGAAAAGGAAGTGTTTCAGCATAACTTTGTTACACTAATTATGTATTAGTGTATAATTAGTTATTATAACTTATGCATTGCTTTTCTTGATTGTGACAAATCAAAAACAAATGCAATGCAGATTATATTTATCAAACAATATTTCATCGCCGTTCACAATGACCGAAAGCAGTCAGGATCATACCAAACAGGAGTGTTAGTCAGCAGTCAGTACTACATGTTATGTAGGAAGGTAAACACTCGGGGGCACTTGCTGTTCTAGGAAAATAATCCACGATGACGGAGTTACTCTTACCAACCCGCAGTGGATTATTTTCCAATAACAGCATGTGTTTTATTCTTCTCATCCCACAACAAACTGTCACCTTAAAAGTTACAACTTTTAAGTTATTAATGAACAAAACGTCATGCTTTTTATCTGTTTATATTCACATGTAATGTTGTGGAACGTCCGTGAGACGTGTTGGTTCCAACAAGATAAACAGTCGTTTCTCTAAAAGGCTGGATTTCAACACAGCGCATACATTATTTATTATTTATTATTCATTATTTATTTACTGGGTTTGAGGTGCACAATGAGGGCAAATAAAGGGTGGTGCTTGTTGGGATTACTGAGCATTTGTAAGCGTTTTTTTTTCCGCCTGTTTTGCATACAGTGCGTGCATCACGTGTGATGTACAGAGACTGGATTTACAGGAATGGAATGAATGAAATGAGAAAAAAGTTTCTCTGTCATGTACTTTCAACATCTGGTGTCAGATTAGCAAAAACCAGACTGATGTTCAGGTACATGCACGCCAGCCAAACAATGCGTAATTGTGTAATACAGGGAACCTCTACATTATTTGCTGCAAAAAGCTCAGCATTAAGTTCTAGTTTAGAATCATGTAGTACTGACAAATTTCTTGTAAGATGTGGTGGACGCTCCACAAATTCTCAGTACAGAATATTTTACATTTTGTGGTTTCTCGATAACAAGCTGCATTTTTTTCCAAGAGAAAGTTAGGGAATGAGTTTTCAGACCTGCTATAATTAAGTGACAATAGGGCCTAATTTGTTTTTAATTAAACTGCGTCATTTCCACCCTGCGTCATTTCAGGGTGTGGTGTTATTCAGAAAATAATCAACTACAGGGTGGTAACAGTGACGCCACATAGCATCTGGCTGCACCTCGCCACCCTACTGTTGATTAGCCTCTTATAAAAAACACAAGTGTATTATTCCTAGCTTAGTCACTACATTTTAAACAAATGCAGGGAGCAGCTAGTTTTAAACTTTAAACATCATCATACAGAGAGTATAAACTACAACCTTTACTGTAGCATTACTAAATGTACAATAATATTGATTTTTACTTTTTGAATTGACTTTTTTTTATGTTTGTTTAAGTGAATGTATATAGGCAAAAGTGTGCTACATCACTGTTTTAAAGACAAACCGGTTTTCTCTCCTTTAAAGTCTGTAACGTGTGATTAGGGGATTTGTATTGTGCTTTGGACGGTTTGCTCGGGACAGAACAGAGCTGTAGTTTAATACCGAGGTATTATTTAAACAGCAGCCTTGTCATATTCACTCCAATGACAACAACCACAATTAAACATGGGTTTGGTGATAAACACACACATTCAAAACAACATGCTGAAACAAATGCAGCACTGTTGGAACAAGAATGCTCAATTTATAGAAAACTTCCATCACGAAAACTTTATTTTCTTTATTACTAATGATGCAATCCATACCAACTAAATGCTCTTTTCAAGCTTCTATCATTTTGCTATCGCTGGAAGCATTTAAATATTCTCTAGTTGCACAAGCAAAGAGGAACAAGCAGCTACAGTGCGTAGGCATATACAAAGCAGTTTTTCAGTGCAATGGGCTATATCTGCTTGTAAAATCACAGAGATGTCTGTCCAGACATGAATACAGTTACCAAACAAACGCTGCTTAAAAAAACGGTTTCTTTTACCTGGGCTGACTTAAAAGCACCAATCTAAAATCATAGAGAATGATATCATACCAACTTCCCAGAAATTTCCGAAGAAAGTGTTCAAGTCACTTAATGTGACATGATCGAAATCTATTCTACACAAAAATAACTTATTTTGTATGCATTTCAACAAAGACTAAACATTTAAGCTAATAAAAAAAATTATAGACATATATTATCCAAGGCTAATAAAGATGTTTTTAATTCGTTTTTCCACATGTTTGTCTCTACGATACAAGCAGGAAGTCCAAACAGAAACAAGTATGTTTATATACGTGTGTGTGTGGTATTTTTGTGTGAGTGCACGTGCAAGGTGATAACACGTGTCTCTTGGGTAGGTACAAGATGCTGATCCACATCCGCACACACACCAACGAGAAACCCCACCAGTGTCCCATCTGTAGCAAGAGCTTTTCGCGGCTGGAGAACCTCAAAATACACACCCGCTCGCACACAGGTGAGACAAACACACTCAGCATACATCATACCACAGCTTACATTCGCCTCAATTATTGTATCCTCACAATCAATCCTTGTTGTAGTTTATGTACTGCAAAACAAGTTATAGATGACTTTGAAACAAAAACTGGAAAGTTGTGGACAAGGTTTAGATGGCAACTGAGATGAACTAAAACACGGGAAGGACTCCTTAACCCTGATTTCAGCACGTGACGTCAAATAAACATGGCCACTCACAGCCTCAACGGTAAACAAAGTAGCACTTCTTTACTTTTAAATGAGGTTTACGCTATAAACCAATTTACTTTGACAAAAAGCCATTTCTTCCCCTACTTTGTAGCTCAAAGGCACAGAGTTTCGTTTCCACAGAGAAAATTCCAAGTTCTGATTTCCCTCTTTCGAGGTAAATTGAAAGCAGGATTATCCCGTGCCACCTTTGTGTATTTTATGGCAGTGTTGCATGTTTTGCACGTAGCGCTGTTTTTGTCGAGATTTTCTACTGAAGTTCTGTTAAATCTAAGTATTTCCAAACATTGTCGTACGTTGCAAAACCGTGTCCGCCATTTTTCTGTGTGGAAGCCAAGACAAATCTGAGAGGAGGAGGTTTCTCTTTCTTTCTTGCAAACTGGGGAGTGTACTTCAATTGTCGAGTGTAACGATTATTAATGGCAATACCCGGTTTTAACCGTTTTCCTTTTCAGTTCAAAACATTCACAACATCGATATGTATACACACACATTCATTATGATGGTGGTTCCTTGCTATCTTCCAGCGCAGTCATTCATCATCCCCTCCCTACCTTTTTTTGTTCAGGAGAGAAGCCGTACGCGTGTCCATACGAGGGTTGTGGAAAGCGCTACTCCAACTCCAGCGACCGCTTTAAGCACACACGCACACACTACGAGGACAGACCCTACTGCTGCAAGATGGCCGGCTGTCCCAAGCGCTACACAGATCCCAGTTCCCTCCGTAAGCACATCAAGGCTCACGGCCACTCTGTCTCAACAGGTGCCGAGCCAACCATCACAACCACGGATCCTTCAACCCCTCCCGCTTCGGCAAGAGCTCATCTGGTGTTGCCTGGGGCCGCACTGGCTCTCCTGCATGCCTTTACGGGGCCACTCATGGCTCTGGGTGCCTCTCCTCTCGATCTCTCCATGTCTGCAGGGCACACGGGGGCGGAAGCTGTGCTCCGTCATAACAACATAGCTCCAGTGCTGGGCAAAACGCCTCTCTTTGACCCTTTACTGCTTCCTTCATTTGGGCTGGAGGCTAAGCAAAGGGTCTTGAAGGAGAAGGGTAGTGGTGATGAGGATGATAATGATAACAGGGAGGTAGAAGAAGGATGCAACGCTTTGTCCTGGGTGTTTGTCCCGCCGGGTATGATGATGCTCAAGCAGGCCGTGGTCAGCTAGACTAGGATCATGTCATAAGTCACGTGATCTGTAAAAATGGTGTAATCTAAACCATTTGAACCACCATTGATTCATGCTAATTTAGCTCATTTAAAAAAGTCTTAAATCTGATTACTTGACACGTTTCGAGATTTCGAAGCACATTCTAATGTAACAGTGTATTTCGGGCAGAAACCATAAGAAACCTGCAGTATTTCTTTTCCCTGTAAGTATTCTCACAGTCCTTCAGACATGCATCTAATCCTTACCTGGATTAAAGCAGGATCCATTACTAGTTAATAAAGAAAATAATTAACTGTCAGCCAAACCAAACCAAATGTGTTACTCAAACATGAATGTGGTTCTTGCAAAGTCATCTGTCCCACCAAGAACAAACTCTGAGTTAACATGTTTGATCTAAAGACCCACAGTCACCAAACAGACACTGCAGGATGCAGTGTGAGATAAGAAATAATACCGTTTGCGTGTGTATGTGTTTTATACTCATGTAGGTCCTTGTCAGATTGGCTTCAGAGTGCAGGAACACGGACGCTTTACATGTGTGTACTGGCAACATCCTGCTCACAAGCCCATACTTACCCTAAAGATAAAGGTGCTGTGATGTCAAAAGTATGTGATGGAAATGTAATGAAAATTCAAACAAACAAATGTATAGGCTACAAATCCGGGAAGATAGTGTTTACATAACTCTGAGATCACCCTGAGCAAATCATGATGTGGTCTTTTTTTTTTCCCCATTGAACTTCAGACGAAACACATTCAGTGTTGAGGAATTGTAGAGATGGTTTAATTTTTCATTGCTGATTTATCATTCCTTCCTGCTGTTAGGGTCTTTTTTTCTTTCATAGTGACACGTTTCACCAGGAAACTTTGACAAAGGCAGTGTGAGAGCCATTCCGATAACAGACGATGGTCCATAATGACCAGCTCCTGACTAGTTTTGCACATCTTTGTCATTACCTCCGTCATCATAATATTGTTCAGTAACCAGTTCAAGTGCCTTTATCACAAGCTTATTGCAGTGCTGTTTGGTAGTTGACAGACTTGGGCATGTACTGGCAGCCTGAAGTGGTCTCTTTCTTGAAGATCTGCTTTTTAACCACAGGCTTTGCGTTAGCGTACGGTTTCTAAATACACTCTCATATGTGTGTTAAGCTCAAACACATTATGTAATGTGTAAAAGTGTAATTATGTAAACAGTGGAATGGTGGGGAGTTCTCAGAAATTTCATTCCACCCTATTTATAGATCTCACTTAATCCTAGGTTCACAGTAGTGAGCGAAAAGGCTATAGGTGACTTCATTTTCTGAACGTGTGCGACACGGAAGCGCAAATTTCAGCAACAGCAGGCGGCAAGATTTTCTCAATTCTATGCAAATTAGGTATGGCCTTGTACAGGGACAATTGTAAAGATTGAAAATTTTTAACTATTACTTGTAAGAATACTTCCATGATACATTGACATGAGAATACTTCCCATACATAACATGGGATCTTTCAACATTCAAATTTGGATTCGCTTTAGAATATGTAAACATCATTAAAAAAAATTGATTTTTGTTTATCCGAACAACGAAATGCCGTCTGACAGCCCCAACATAAAAGTAATAAGAGTCCAGTAAGTACGCACATGTCAGTGGAGTCATTATTTTGTATGGCTTTGTGTATGATAGTAAACCCACCCAGCCTGCACTCCTGTCGAAAACAGTTTATTCCTGAATGAGACCATAGGACACTGCCACGACTTGCACAGGACATGCTACAGTCAAGTCAGGATATGCTACAGAAGAAGTCACTTCTAAGGACAAGCCTTGTCCCAAAATCAGGTGTATGTGCAACTGGTTACACACACCTGTAAGTTAGGCATTCCAGATGTTTTGTACACTATATGTATGTACGAATGGAAGTTAAATGTCACATAGGCCAATATGTATATTTTCCCAGACATGTGTTCTAATAATGAGCATGCAGAATATTTCAAAAAGCGCGCTCCAAGAGATATTGTCATGCAAGATATTGACAATTATGATTACGACGATGACTGGTAGCGTCTAATAAAAACAGAGGCATATAATAAACAGGAAATGTGACTGTTTTACTGGTGTTCAACTTTATGTGTATTGCTACAAGTTTTATTCTAATATGACCACTATTACACCGTTTTCTATATGTACTAGCGAAAATGCTTCTATTGTCATTTTTGTTACAGCTGATCTTATTTGTAGCAACCTGAGTGAAAAGTAGAATCTTATTTCCATGAATTTCAGAATTTCTTTGCTTATTTTTTTTTTTTTTTTTTT
>CM040478.1:16293204-16347210 GCA_022758105.1 Pangasianodon gigas | reverse complement strand
AATATTCAAGATACTGAACATGTCCCTTTTTTGTTTTATATTTTTAAAATTCTAAAACTTTCTTCTTATCTCCAGTTTTAAATGAAATAAGAAATAGTACATACACATATACAATATGTATATATACATAGATACAGTGGGGTCTGAGAACAAAATCTCAGAGCCTTGCATCATACGAATCATAATTGGTTGGTTTGATTCAATTCATCTTCGTATCGAACAATACATTGTATCATTGGATTTGTCATAAAATACTGCTTATATTACGCGAGATGTAATAACGCTGCATTCAACTAAAGGCTGTAACTCGTAATTTCCAACTTCCGACGAGGAAACCAAAGAAAATGACCTCTCAACTTGGAAATCCTACTTGGGAACTCGGGACGGTCTCCTCAACTCCTCAGCGAGTGATATCAAATCAACATGGCTGTGTACAGCATGAGCAGTAAACAGCTCTTTTTTTGAATCTTTCAGTAACGGTCCACAAAATGATTTTCAGTTGTTCTAAATGAGGATTAGAACCTTTAGCCAGCCTGCGGGCTGTACGTTCGACACCCATGATATACAGTTTGGTGAAGAAAGAAGTTAAGTTTGTGTTGTCCATCCGGTGTCCCTTAAAATCTATGCAGGATTTTGAAGTGGATAAGTCTAACTTTTTAAGATCTACTGACATTATTCTGATATGGCTTTTACCCTATGTCTTGTTACCCTAGTTTACCAGAAAAATGATTCTGTTAGTAAATGCAAACATACTATTGATATCAGAAGGACTATGACCAGGCCATAACGATAAAACTGGCCATTACCTACACATCTGCAGTCATAAAGATCATTCATAAACTTGTCATTCATTAACACACTAACCCTGTTTCCAATAGACTTAGCAGGAAACAAACTTTGATTCATGCATCTGGTTTCACAGCAGTTCCCTTCTGACCAACACAGCTAATCTGATCAACCCAAATGAAGAACAACAATCAGTTACCATACTCAAAATGATTGATGTTAACACCTGAGGAATTAAGAAAAAAAGTACTCTGCATGTAATACATGAAAAAGTTTCTACTTGCGTCAATACTAAACAAACAAAATCGGAACCTCGATGCATCAAATATCAAAACTGCACCACGCTCATTAGATAGAAAATGGAGAATATTCCGTGCCAAACAGAAAAGCAATCACACTGAAGGGGAAAACGTAAAAGCTATACGTACAGTATACATACAGTACACTTTTCATTCGTGACATGACGACAACACGGCAAGCTGAAAAGCAAAACCTTCCTTGCTTGTGCATCTCATTGCTCGTGGATTACACAAGCGTGTATGGCATGCAGTGCATATAACTTTGCGATTCAGTTTGTGTCAAATACAACACACATCTGGCATTGCTTTTCATTAATGACATACAGAAAACCTTCCACACTGAAAAGCAAAACCTTCACTACACTTTGCTCTTAAGTCGTGCTATCTTGTCAGCAGGGGATTGCTTTTTTCCAGTCAGAACTGAATGTAATTACTCAATGCTTTGGATTTCCCATTCATCACTACGTTGCACCCGTGTCACACTGAAATACAAGCACTGTCCAATCACAGCCTTAAGCTGTCCTCGAGGGTATGGCTATAATCTGACAAGGCCTGGAAAAGCATCATTTTCCAGTTGTTGTTGTCCGTATAAAGGAACACACTTTACAGGCTCATTGTTTCTTTATTCGTACTGCATTGAACTATTAATAATTAAGCTTTTCAGAATTATTATTAAAACATAATAAAAGTAATAATATGAACAAAAACTCACAGCAGGACCTAGGAGTTATGTTATCCAATTTCTTGGCCTTTCACAATTAATTATGATTATTCAGCCTAGGAACAAAACTGTCACACTTCAGTCAGTTTTGAGGCCAATTTGTCCTTCTTGAGTCCTGACTATTGCAAAAGATGTCCCGATTTTAGGGGTAATTATTGAAATATCGGAATTATTGAAATATTAAACATGTTCAATAATTACGACTCGGCATCAATGTAATGCAAACTGTCTCGTGTGAAAATGCAATTTTGACGTCAAGCATGAAAGACCGTTAACCAACAACAGCTGAGCTGAACCTTCGTCCGCCATGTTTGTTTTGATCTGATGAGAACTGTTGCGGAATCCTAGACTTTGGATCATTGGTCATGACTGTGACTCGTGAGCATAATTGGACTCTAAGTTCACACTAGGAACTGACAAAGTGAAAGGTGAGCATTTATTTCCTACAATAATGTGAGCCACATGGCCATGATTTCAGCAACAAACAACACCTGAATTAAGATTTTCTTAATCCTATGCTGGATTAAAGCGCCAAATACAAACGACTGGCTTGAATGATTGGTCCTGTGTGGTCCAACAATTCTTTAGTTCCCCACTCACAACTTTAGTACTTATCTACAGTTAGGGCTCGTTTACTGTTGAACACACAAAAATGTCATTTAATGTGCATTATGACGAAAAAAAAAAAAGCTTGGAAGGACGCATCAGAGATCGTTGGCGCCTCTGGTGAAGCTAGTACAGCGAGCTTGCTTTGCTAATCTGCCACAAAGCAAGCAAACAGTTTTCACACTGATTCATGGGTTATTTCATTTGTGTTTAAATAGTTAGCTGTAAGCTATGCATTTTGGCTACTGTGGTTTCTTATTATAAGAGACGCCCACAAGCAACAGCAGTAGTGGTCCACAAGAGACAAACTACAAGCAACACAAGCACCTTGTCTCTTGCTAGCATGACCCGAGAGTGAAACTGTGTGGTGTTTTATTCTGGGCAAATCTTGTAGGTTTGATGTCCGAAAAATCTGTAAAACCCTTTATATGTGGGATCTCGACTTTTCAACATTGCTTAGGATTGTATAAATCGTGTAGAAATCAAATGGTACTGTCAAGTGTGATAACAGATCACACACAGAAAAAAAAAGAAGTTTGCCATTTAAATCTTTGGTTGAATGTGAGATTTCTGGTCATTAAATTAAAAAAGTACGATAAGCAAACTGTAAAGACTGTCCGGAATTTACACAGTGTGACGAGCTTCCTGCTCCAAGTTGAGTCATAAGTCCGGATATAACGTCTGTCCTAAACCCTACATAGAGACATACGTAATTTTAAGATATTGGACATAGTCCTACTGCACCAAAAACACCTAAGGTGTGCCGTAACTAGTATTGCGCAAAAGGATCAAAATTCAGAGCCTTATCACAGAATGGCCATATTTACCTTTCACACCTGTCATCAACAGGAAACGTGACATCAGTGATCTCGACCAGCAATAAGTGTTCTTCTCATTCCATGTTGTGTTTTATTTAATTAAGGTGTGTCTAACGAAATTGCCATTTCAAGACTAGTCAAACACAAATCCAAATGGGTTGTGTCTTACAGTCAAGTGCATCAGCATACTCCTTTGCTTGTTCTGTTCTCCTTTTGCGGTCTTAGCCTGGGTTTTTCAAATGCAGAAACAAATTTAGCCATGAGCTGCAGCAACAAAGAGTAACATTCAATTTTTATGTTGAATCACACCACACCACTGTTGAATTCGTGAATCTGATTGGTCAGGAGGTGTCGGTTAATTTTCTATAACAGCAGCTCTGACAGTAGTGCAGCTCTAAATCATAGGCTTATATTAATACGTTAACGTTTCTATAGCAATTTACACGGACTTCTATTGTGGACGCGCAACACAATCTAAACTGTTTAAAGGAAACGTTGTTTAACAAAGAACAATGTATAATCATTGATATGGCAAAGTTTTCTGTAAGGAGATGTTTGTTTAACATTTATGGAAGGAGTCTCCAGTGTCAGCGCTTTGTAACAGCACTGGATGCTCCACAACATTAAATGTAACTATAAATGGATAAAAAAAAGTATACTTGTCGTTCCTTAATAAAGTAAAAATTGCAATCATTGGCAAGTTGTTGTATAAGAGGAATAAAACACGTGCTGTTATTGAACAACAGTCACTCAATATGATCAGTGTGGTAAGAGTAATCACACACCCGGTTGTTGATTATTTTCCAATAACAGCATGCCCACGTGTGGTTTATTATGTGGAAGATGCATCCATTAGTGAGTAGATGCAAATTTTAAGTCAGCTTGAACTTGAAGTTATGTAGTAACGCATCTGATCTGGTGCAACCATTGAAAATTTCGTAGATGTTAAGTCAAACATGGGGCAGTTTACCTTCTCATTAGCATACGGTATTCGTTCTAACATGTACCTCGTGGCTTAGGGGGCCAAGCACTGAAGGTGTGCTGTTTTCACTAATGAGGTCATCTCCTTAAAGAAAAGGGGAGCTGTTAAATCAGTGGGTTGTTGTGCAGGGTGGGAACTAAATCCCCAGGGGTTCCTGCACTGGGTTCCTCAAAAGCGTTCCTTTTCAACCATATCAAATATGTACACATGCATAAGTAATACCTGTTATCAGAAAGTATGGAAAATGGTTAAAGAAACATGGCAATAGAATAACGTCTAGTGCATTCTAGCTCACATGAAGATTTAGAAGAACGAAGAAGCCAAATTCAGCCAAAAAATACAGAAGGCCATCATGAAAGAGTTGAGTTGGAGAAGCACGGCTCCTTTCAGAGCTAATTACCGCAATTTACACCAACACAAAAGACGAAATCTGAGTCGTCTTCACTCTCTGAGGACACATTAATAATTAAATGAGTTCACACACATTTTATAACCCGTCACTGCTTGTGCAAGTTTGCATTTGTGTAGTTTATCTAAACGCATTTAAGTAAACGCACGGTGTGTGTGTGTGTGTGTGTGTGTATTAAAGTGAATTATATCCGTCTCTTGGAAATGGTTCAGTTCCCTTTATTACTACAGGCAACCTGTGGCTCCGCCCCTTCTTACCACACACACCTGAAGCGGGAGCTCACCTGGGTTTCTATGAGATGCCTCTCTCACAGGATTCATCTTAGGGGCAGAGCTACAGTTCTGCTTTTCTGTTTACCGCTGTCTGTATCACACTTTCTCTCTTTCCAACTCGCAGACGCGCACAGCAGACACCGGCAGCTCAGGTGAGCATTGTTACTTCTATTTCTTCTCATTTCCATTTGTACAGCTATAGACACAAATGTACGCTCTTAACTCTTTCATTTGTAGGTGATCTCTGTTAACCTTTTGCTAGATTTAGGACTCCGGGCTTAAGCAACATCATGCCAAGAGGTGAACTGACTATCTGACATATTTTTTTGAAAGCCTGCTGACAGTCTGTCACGCTAGAAAAACAAAAAACAAAAACAAAGAATCACAGTCTTTAGTTTCCCACTGAGGAAATTTGAGGAGAAACAGGCAAGTGTGCTTTGTAATAAGCGTAATACGTCTTGATCATACATTGTGCTAAAGATGTAATCAGTAATGTAACCTTATATTTTCCTTTTAAAAAGTGTAATCTGATCTCAATCTGAAACTACGATGACTTGACAACTCATTTTATTGAAAAGAAGCAAGCATAAAGTGCTTCTTTACACACAGTGAGTAAAGGGTAATCATTAACTTGAATAGATCTCTTTTCAGAGAACTGATATGAAGAATATGAGGAGTATGAGGATATTTTCTTGTTGTTGTTGTTTTGTAAATTCATCAGGAAATTGAACTCTGTTCTATATGCGACTGGTAACCAGTGACAGGAAGTGATTCTCGGCATAACTGGAGAAAGTTTTTAAGACATTAAATGGGGAAGAAGCTCATATCCTAATGCTACTCTAAGAAAGTGATTATAACTATAACTAATAACTTAAAGACAAATATACAGCGTTATATATGAATAGTTAGAAGATTTCCACTTAGATGAAAGATTTACAATTAGATCTAGATTCGTTACTTAAGACGTGTAACTTTATAGTATATAAAATGAGCCCACTGCTTAAAGTAAAAATAAATAAATAAATAAATAAATAAATTGCAGTGGTATTTAAAATGTGGGGTGGACCATAATTTTATTATTGTAATAATAAAATTTGAAACAGATATTGAAATGTAACACTGGCCTACATACTACTGCACTATTATTTGCTCATTAATTTTACGAGATGTACAGACTTTCAAAAAATGTTTAACGGGAAGTCTACGCTTAGAGCTTGGATTTGTGGATGTACTAAAGTTATTTAGAGAACAATCTATTAAAAAGGATATGACTTAATGCACTAACTGGTCTATGAATTCAAAGTAACTGTAATCTGATTACACATTTTTAACCTGTTGTTATCGGATGGTGGAACGCAGTTTACACAGAGTAAACGGCTGAATAACCGACACTTGTGTTTCACGAATAACAGGCTTGCTTTAGGTGATTTCGGTAGTCATTAGGCAGAAGACAAGACTCCAGAGCCGTGACAGAGTAACTGCCCTGGCCAAAGATTGTCACTCACAGGAGTTTGTTTTAATAACACAGAAGGCCAGCATGTCATTTTACACATCCTGGTTCTATGTTGGTAGCACAAACACTGGACAGGTTTGCTTTTTCCCCTCTTATTTTCTTAAGAATGTTTCGTGCCCGCTGACCCTTACACGTGAGAAGTATTTGGAGTGTAAACAGGCTGTTCTGTGTGAAAATGTCCTGTCCTGCCCATTCACCCAAGAAACAGCACTCAGGAATTTGAAAGATTACGGAGTTATTAGTATAATAATAACTATAATAATAATAATAATAATAATAATAATAATAATAATAATAATTACGATGATGATGATGATGATGACAACGATGCTCGCAGCTGGTTTTCCACGTCTTGGTCGGGCAGTCTTAAGCAGAAACGAGCCTTTGCAAGAATCAGCTTTGAAAAGACATGCATAAAGTTTAGAGAACTTAATCTGATGGAAGCTGCCGTACCCAGCTCAAAGATTTCATGCTGTAGGTTGTCAGGTATGTCGGCTGGTTCCATATTAAAAGGTGTAGTGGCTATATTCAGTTCCTTTTGTTTACTTTTCATATCCTGAAAGCTCTTGCGAAATGCCTGAAGGAGTTTCGTACACTCCCCAGCATGTACAGTTTTAACCCATTCTACAGGCACACACCACAGCTTTAATTTCACTTCAGATGATTGAAGATAGAGAGCTAATGTTTAACATGAAGGCCTGGTCACACAGCCACTTCAGGTTTTTCCACGACAGGTTTTTCCTCATTACTAAACTTGCTTGCTTAACATTGTCTCAGTCACAATGCGCTCTTGTGAAAGCAGCTTTTTGAGCACCTTTAACACAGGTGTCCTTAGCTTGTTTTTTAGCTGTAATGACACCACCATCTAGGCACACTGGCTTGCCTTTAACCTCAACAAAAAAAAAAAATCATTTGTCCATTTCTCATGGAAAGCACAACATTCTGCATCTACTTTTCTTTTTTTCCACAGTCACCATGATGCACGCGAGCGATGACATGTACCTGTACGTTTACCCATACCTTGACTCTGACAGGCAAAGCCTATTATATTATTTTATGTTATTTTCTTTGAAAGAAAAAACTTAATTGGCGTCTAGAGCTTTTTTTAAAAAATGTATTTATTAATTGCCTCGTGGCCCGGATCAAATAGTCTCGCGTGCTGCATACGGCCCAGAGACCAGACATCCCCCCATCCCTTTTAAAAATGATTTACATTTCATTTACATGCCACTGAATACACATAATACGCACGTATATGAAAAGTTTGACACTTTGTTGGCTTGGCTTTGAGAGACATGTGGACCTGAGGGAAAATATTGGACAGTAAACTTGGACTGGATTGGACTAAACCCTTTCAAAGACATCACAGACCAACATGTTTCTTCTGATAGATACCTTGTTACCTTACATAGATTATCTATAGAGTATATCATCACGTAATCTGAGACTAACAATAAATAGATTTAAAAGCATGTTGTTGTTTAACAAAGAAAAATGTATACTCGTTGATGTGGTGAAGTTTTTTTGTTAGGAGACGTTTATTTATGAAGGAGTCTCGGGTGTCGGCGCTTTGTAAGTTTCCCAGCACGGGAAATCGTCAGGACAGAGAGAGAGAGTTGAGAGAGGGATTTTTTTTCATTAAAAAAATTAAACATTGTAATTGTTGTAAAATTGCTGTGTTATAAGCAGAATAACACACTCCAAACCTTACGGTTACACAAAAATAATCCCACACGGTCTGTCAAGTGTTATTCGTTACTTATACAGTGGACGCTCCACATAAGCTAATTCTAATAATAAACTGATTAAAAAAATGTGTTATTTAACAAAAAAAAAAAACAATCATTGATATGTTTTTTTTTAATTGAGTATTTACAGAAGGAGTCTCCAGTGTCAGCGCTTTGTAACAGTCAGAAGTAAAAGATGAAACTAAGGCTTCAGGACAAAGGATTTTGCAGCTTGTTACAAAAAAAAAAAAAAAAAAAAATTCTGTCTTGTTAACCTCAAGAGAAAGTTGTTTATATGTTTGTTATAGCTATTTATGGCTGCTATAATGTAAGTGATAACAGGAACTAATATTCCACAACAGGTATAACGGTACAAGACGTACGGCATGTTGTTCTTGAATAAATTAAAAATGTATTGCTGTGCTGTAAGAGGAATGAAACACGACGAGGTGTGATGTTTTAGGAAAATAAATAAACGGAGTGGTGGAGTGGAGTGACGCTAACTAAAGTTTCAACGTCGACTAACGTTGAAATAAACATGACCCCTTCACGTTTTTATTCCTTAGTAATCTTACACAAGAAAAAATAATAGTTGGACTTAATTACTGTTTCTAAATATTGACCTTTGCCCGCGTTGAGGATAATGACGTGGTTTAATAGCCAAGGCTGGTCTTATCACTTAGCTACTTTAATTTAGCCTCCAAATATTTACCAGGTGCAGTTGCCATATTAAACACCGTCAGTATTATAATAAATAAATAATGACTGAACAATAGATAAGAGCAGACAGGACAGAACATATTTCAGTGACAGCACAAGTTGAATGATTGAAGGAATAATAGGGCAGGCTTTGTTTATCATAAAAAACGTGCGTGTACGTCTGGCAGTTTGTAATAGGAGGCTCTGCTACAGCTTGTCCAATGACGTGGAGTTTATTAATCTATGTCAAGTGTGAAGTGTGAAGTGGCTGTGTTTACATACGAAGCTTTTTATCAATTCCTTGAGTATTGGTAAATTGTATTGACTCAAGGAAAGTCCTTGAGTAACTGTACTTCCTTACTATACTTAAGTATTAATTTCCAAGAGAAAAAGCTTACTTTTCATTCCTTACACTTGCATAGCCAGTGACTATATGCTATACGACAATCCACTTAATTTACATTTCGGGTTTAAAAAATGTAATCAGTGTAGAAAAAAAATGACCAAAGATCATGCCAGTTTGTCTTCTGAGGCGACCTTCTCATGCTACACAATGTAGTTAGCACTAAAGTGTGTATTTGAAAATGTTCCAATATGCTGGAGTAAGCAAAGACTTGTATCAAATGAGGCGTCTCTTTCGTCTTGCAAGAAATCTAATTTGAAAAATGCGTGTTGAGGTACGATTTGCTAATTTGCTAACATTAACTGGCTAGAATTAACCAAGTTAGCCTGTTTTCTTTGCTAATGCCAGGTTAGACTAGCATCGATTCCAGTAGCTTAACATAATTGGCTAGGCAATTAGCAAGTCAAATTCCAGCTATTGGTTATTTACAGGATGTTTAATTTTTGAGTATTTGCAAACTTTATAGCGTTAGACATGTATATGAGCAGCAAACTTAGAGATGAAATGTTTTCAGGCAAAATGGCGTAGTTGCTTTTTTTTTTTTTTTTTAGATAAATAATAAAAGTTACTTTTCAATGAAAATATGACATTACCTTAATTTCACAAGTTAAACCTTTTCAACGTTTTTACATTCACTTGAATACATTAAAAATGCTTTAGTTTTCAAGATACCCCTACAGAGATTACCCCATATATGAAGTGGATTCCAGAATAAAAATATTTCACTGCAGACATGGTTAAATTGACAGATATTAAAAAAATAAAGCCATACCTGATCTCATGTAGTTTCACAATGCAAGCTCTGATTGATCCCAAAATTGGTGTGCTGGTGGGTAGAGGGTTACCCTACATGCCTGTCAATCTGAAAGTGAATATCTTGATGTATGAAGGAACAATATACAGTCCAACAAAGTCAGACCTACAATAAACGGAAATATAAAACATGAAGGTCTGTGATGAATGTATTAATTTATTTTTAGGCAGCTTTGGCTGAGATTGTCCTTGAAACATTAGGGTTTTCTGGAAGGGTGTGATGGTGCGACAGAGCAGTGTATCATGGCTTCTGCAGACAGTACACAGAGTTCAGAGTCCTTGCATATAACAGAAGGATTACAACATAAAGACACTGGATCAACTACATTGAGCTTGACGCCTGAAAACACACCCAGGCACGTTAATTGCGATCACATCACGACATTCATGGCATATTTATCAAGGGCGGTAGACCCACCTGCTATATTTGGTGACGTTACAACTAAACGTCTATATCTACCGTTCATTTTAGGAAGGCTAACAGTTGTGCGCTTAGAATCCATTTGATAATTTCTTGAAGATTAGAAAACAATTGCCTGGTCTTATTCCAATCTCTATCAAAACAAACGACTTTTAAATCTCTCAAGTGGCATTTTTAAAAATATTTTCAGACTTTTCTTCTATGAAAAGAAGCATTGTAAATATATTTCTAAAAATATAGTTGCAACATGCACACAGCTGTTGATCTATTGTGTTTTTTCCTTTTACTGTGAGCAATGCCTTTCTTTATCTTTGCTATATAATTTCTTTATTGTTACTGTACAGTCAAAGCTCCCATATACTCCTCATGTAGATTCTGTTGACTCTGAGGACTTGACTTAAAGACTTGAGCTTAAAGACTCGAGACTTGACTTGGACTTGCATTTTATTACTTGTGAACATCTCTGCAACATCATGAACTGTGTGACATGTCCCAAGCCAAATGAATTTGCCTGAAGTGCCTGCAAATTAATGTAAACTAAGTAAAAATAGTGCTGAATAATGCCAATATGCTATACAAAAAATTTCATATCATCAACATGGAAAATTAATATTAAAACATTATATTTTACCAAACAAGTTTTGCCAGTCCCCTTCAAATAATACCGGCTCACCAGATGTATAATATTCATCAAGCCTAGATATTGTTACTGTGTAGAACATAATAGTCATGTGACTGACTGAGCTTGCCTAGCAGAGGGTAACCAAGTAACACTGATCTGATGCTTCAGGTCATCTTTCAAGCTAAGAATCAAAATTAAAAGCATTTTTAAATTCCAATTGGACTCATCTATGGTACCAGGGTCTTCATAGATATTATCTGAAACTGTACAAGGTAAACCTTTAAAAACATTATGTGATTTGGAAAAAAAAACTTGTAGCTTTGACTAGTAAGTTATTTAGCTGCTAGTTGTTTGCTAATTGGTGTTATTAGGAATATTACCTACTGACCCTATGCATTTGACTTCATTATCTAATGTCAGGCATGTTTTCTTTTTGCCCATTACTGCTAGAGTTGCTTGGATATTGGTATTTTATTGTATTGTGTACTAGTATATCGTCGCTGTCTCCAAAAATCCAGCCTTGCGAAAGTATTCACCCCCCTTGGTGTTTTTCCTGTTTTGTTGCATTACAACTTGGATATAAAATGGATTTTTTGGGGGGGTTTGTACCATTTGATTATCACAACATGCTTACCACTTTGAAGGTAAAAAATATATTTTTTTTATTGTGACACAAACAATAATTAAGACATAAATCTTGAGTGTGCATAAGTATCCCCATCTAGCCACTGGGATTTTTGCCCATTGTTCAAGGCAAAACTGCTCCAGCTCCATCTCCACTGTGGATCTTTGACGCTCCTTCACTGTTATCTTTGGTGCCTTTTTTGAGTATCTGATTAATGCTCTCCTTGCCCGGTCTGTGAGTTTTGGTGGGCAGCCTTCTCTTGTCAGATATATATAGTGGTGCCGTATTCTTTCCATTTTGTTATAAAGGATTTAATGGTGCTCTGTGGGATTTTCAAAGTTGGGGATATTTTTTATAACCCAACCCTGATCTATTCTTCTCCACAACAGGTCTCTGACCTGTTTGGAGAGCTCCTTGGTCTTCATGTTGCTTGCTTAGTGGTGTTGCAGACTCATGTGACACTTTGATTGCACACAGGTGGACCTTAATCAACTAATTATATGACTAATTTCTAATTTATTATATGACTTTATTTATTTATAACCTATAAGTCATAGGTTGGACTAGATCTTATGCACTTATATGCACTTACAACTTTTCAGTTATTAATTTTTTTTTAAACAAGGTATTTTTTTTTAATTCCACTTCAACAATTTGGACTATTTTGTTAGGTCCATTACATAAAATCCAAATAAAAATCCATTTTAATTCCAGGTTGTAATGCAAAAAAACAGAAAAAATAACCCCACCTGCGAATACATTCAGAAGGCATTGTAAAAAACTTTTGGTTCAAAAAAGACACCAAAGATAACACTGAAGAAGTGTCAAAGATCCACAGTGGAGATGGGAGCTGGAGCAGTTTCCCCTTGAAGAACGGGCAAAAGATACGTTTTTTGCCGAAGAAGGGCAAAAGATACGTTTGCATTTGTATGTCTCATCCGAAAGGTGTCTATTTACATAGACACCTTTCGGATGAGACATACAAATGCAAACGTATCTTTAGAAGGACATCAGTGCACTACTTCATATTTTAAATGGACTTACCCAATTTTTTTTGTTTTTTTTAGCAAACATTAAAGACATTCTTAGCATTATTACTCCAGACCACCGCAGCCTAATGCTACACTTCCTGGGCAGTAGCCAATAGTCTCTACATGCCTTTCATAAGAGCATAAGAGAATCACCCTCAGATCTGTCCACTATATATACAGCTATGATACAGCTTGTAGAGCTTGCTGAAGAACTGGAACAACACCACAAACCTGTGACAGCAGACCTTGCTATTCATTAGCAAAGCACAACAGACCTTATGGAACAAACCACCTTCTTTACAAGGGAAAATCACAATGAGACTAGGAGGTATGCACATTACCATGGCTTACCTGGCAATCAGTGGCAGGCTCTATGGTGACACTGGGTTGTTTGGCATACTGAGTCAGATTTGTTTGCTGAGGGAACTGCTCAAAAAATACTTCATGGCAAACAACTGGCAAGAGGAGTTAGGAACATTAACACTAGCCTCTAAGGCTTTGTTCAGGCTGTAAAAAAATGCTCTTCAGGCTCTTCTGGAAAGTGATGCTATCATGGCTTAGTAAAACAAGTCCAAAACCCTGTGTCTGGAACACAAAAGCAGTTCCTGAGAGATGTACAGCATGCATTCCATACTAATGACAAGAACACTGCAAAACAGCTCATCAGTGAATTGGAGACTGACCAGAATAGTATCTAGATGATCCAGAACAGTATCCAGATGTTCTCAGATGTCGGCAAACTTTGCATACTGGTTTAACTTCCTCAAAGGCACTGATCTGTTGCTGTGAGTCCTCTGCTCCTATGCAAAGTACATGCCAGTGTATGAATGAAAGCATATGAAAGGAGAATGAAAGGAGGATTTGATATCTGCCTGTCTGAGGAGTATGAGGAGCCAAGCTTCAACTGTGTAGCTACTGAGAGGGCAAGAGTCAGGATGGAGTGGTTGGCTTTACAGTACATTATGAACGACATTACAAGACGGCTGAGGAGAAGATCGTATGTGGATGCCTTGAAAGACCTTTGTGATCCTGATGAAAAGAGTTCAAAAACTCATCAGGAACATGGAGCATCTAGAATGAACAGAGATGAGAGAGATGTACAGAAGATAACGGCAACTGTGGAGGAGATGCAGAACCCTCTCGACCATAATAGCATTCCAGACGAACTGTTTAACTTCGTCACTGGTCAGGTTGCATCTGAGATGGTAGCAAAAGAGCTTTCAGGTTTCCTCCAAGATGGTGCAAAGCAAAACAAGGCCTTTATTGAAGAGCGCCTGGCAAACTCCACAAGAACAGTAAGCTTTTGGGAGCGTGAAAAAAACCAAAACATTGTGCCACCTTCATCGACATGAAAAAGTCAGTTGGTATCAGTACATGACAAGTTCACATGGACTCAATCGTACTATTCTGAAGGCATCTTGCTACCATTCCCATTCAATAAAAGACCTTAAAGGAAACAAAGTACCACGTTATTACAGGAAATGTTCCTAACTACAGAAAATAGCTGAAGTGCAGTGGGAACATGGCTGCACTATGCAAATTTGTCAGCAACTACATAGTTGATACAGAGAAACCTTGTCAGAGAAGACCATTATTTTGGCAGGAGGATTTGAAAACGGTAAGGAAGTCAAGGTGGTCAGCCAGTCAGGGGATGAAAGCTTAACAGACCTACACTGTAACCAAGAGAAAGCTGCCACCAGTTTGGTGGTTACATGAAATACACCTTGCACAGTCACATTCTCATCTCATCAAATATGATGACAGATGTACTTGTTTTGCTTGTCTGTTATGCAGGCAAAAGGTTCTTTGCACAATCTACTGTAGAAAACTCACATATTTGACGTGACGTGAAGTGACATGACGTGACTTGTGGCCAAGTATGGTGACCCATACTTGGAATTTGTGCTCTGCATTTAACCCATCCAAGTGCACACACACAGTAGTGAACACACACACACCGTGAACACACACCCGGAGCAGTGGGCAGCCTTTTTTGCTGCGGCGCCCGGGGAGCAGTTGGGGGTTCGGTGCCTTGCTCAAGGGTTTCACCTCAGTCGTGGTATTGAGGGTGGAAGAGAGCGCTGGTCATTCACTCCCCCCACCTACAATCCCTGCCGGACCCGACTCGAACCCACGACCTTCAGGTTCACCTTCGGGTTGCAAGTCCGACTCTCTATCCGTTAGGCCACGACTGCCCCCTTTGCATATAATAATTACTTCCTTTCCAATGCTACAAGTGACAAGCTTCTAAGTCCTATTAGAGTGTTACTAACATAGGAGATTACATTAGTTTAGCATGTTAGCCAAGGTTCAATTCCCTCAGTTGTGTTTTCAACACGGCTTATCTAACTTAATCTCAGCAAAATGCTCTCCATATTGAACAGACAGCATGCATTTCATATGGTTCTGCTCCAAAATGTGAGATTCTCATCCCACCCTCATCCAACTTAAAATCAATTAAATAAGGAATAATACAGTTGGAAGCGTGCTTTTATAGGAAAATAATCAATGATGGAGTGGTGTGATGTGGACTGATGTGAGGCAAATTATTATTTTCCTGTGACAGGATATCCCGTCCAATTCTTGTTACCAAGAACCCGCACAATGCTTGTGATTCATCAGCCAATAATTCTTAAACCCATAAACTAGGCTAACCACAATCTTTATTGCTGATATTAAAAGCTGAAATATGAGAATGATGTATATAAGAAGTAACATTGAGAATAGCATTCTCTGGTGGTTTATTGATGGGCAACTTGCAAATGGACAGAACTGCAGGATGTTCACAGGTGAATCTGGTTACCTCCAAAAGTTAAAAAGTACATTTAAAGATTTGCATCTGATTACAATCTGAACTAGGCTCATGTCCATTTCTTTACACCACACTTCCCTAGTGAGGTTTTAGACATCTTTAGGCAGACTGCCTGTTTTTGTTAGGCAGACCGGTACGTTTGTTAAGCTGGCTCCTTATCCGTCATGATCTCTGCAGGAAGATCAAGATAAAGCCATGATGTCAAAGTATGTTACAGATCTCTATATGCTGCTAGCGAGGACGTGGGTGAAGGTCGTTTTGGCATTTTTGGCTGTGAACGAGAGACAAAAGGAAGCAGCTTGTTTTTAAATGTAACTGAAAAAATGAAAGGTTGTGATGGACTTTAACAGGAAACATGGCAGGCACATCACACACACGACACTGTTGCCAAACTTATTAAAAAATTCAAAAAGACAGGAAGTGTTGCGGCCCAACCGAGAACTGGACGTCCACGAACATCCACTGACGAAGGCACAACCGACGTCATGCTGGCATACATAGTCCCCAGTGTATGGAGACTTTTGGGACACCCTGTAGTATCACTTTACACAAATTTGTAACTGGCGAACAGCTAAGAGAGCATTAACAGACAACCAACAGATGATGGACATATTTGCAATTCGTCTGCACTTTCCTGTGGCCAAGCAGCAAAAAGTATTTTGAACCTTGATCTGTTCTGGTATCGTCCATTGTAATACCCGTGCAAATGAGATGATATCCTTGAAAGGTCATGGTTATTAAATATTTCACACACATTAACTCTACTTTGATTGTTGGCATCATAATTTAGGAATGTTTGTGGTTCATTTAGAAATGTTTGTGGTTCAGTCATCCGGATTAACCTTAAAATGGTCGCCATGATCATTGATCACAGACCTGTGAAACTCTAGTCAGAGTTGCAAAAGTGTAGGTACCTTGCCCAAAATTCTCACTGGCACCAGCCAAGATGTCAAACTGCAGAGTGTTGTCTAGGCTGAGGGTCCCGAGCTTAGCGACTAGCTTCAAGGGAATAACGGTAATGAGGTCTTAATGAAGCCGAGGCACCGCTTTCTTAAAGTGTCATTTTTCTGCTTCAAGGATTCACACTCTTGTTTGCAACATATAACGTCATCCGCATTTTCCAAATCAATGTCACGTCAGTGAACAGCAATGAACAACAGGAAAGTCGTATTTGATAAACAATCTGTGACTGCTGTAGAGACTTTAACAAACAAGCAGTGCAAATCATAGTAAAAGTTGATTGCTCTAGCGTTTTAAAACAATGCAGCTATTACTGCCAGTCCTCCATTTCTCCCCCACATTTCCACCAATTTGAGAACCAACTGAAACAATCGTAAAATCGTAAAAGTTCAACATAGAAGACGTGCCTGGGTTTACATTGTTCTTTTGGTTTTTGCTTGCTTTTCAGCTGCAACTAAGATTACTAATGAAAAGGCTCACTGATAAAGGTTTTTAAAATTTCACCTAGTATAAGAGACTAGAAGCAGAAAATATGATGACGTGAAACTAAAAATCACAGGTTGTTATGAATCTCTATATAACACTACACTTTTGTATTTCCATGGATTTGGTTCGCATATTTGAAAAAAAATCATCTGATAAGCTATCACCTTTGATATATTCGGTATATAACGTCTAGTGTTTACAGTCTACAAAAACTAGAAGAACTAGTACTAGCAGTGCAAGGTTAGCATAGAGGTGTAATTCATACAGCACAAAAAAAGCACAGAGCTGTAATTTACACTGTATAATGCTAACAGCTATCATTCACACTGTATAGCACGATGTGGGATTATTTTCTATTTTTCCATGATTATTTGTTAATGGATACATGATTTATTCATTTTAAGAGCAGTTATTTGCAAGCTAAAAGAAAAATGTGCAGCTGAAATTTACAAGGCTAGCATAGATGAAGGCTAGTTCAGAGCCATGGAGGTGTATATACTCGATTTGAGACTCATATATTGACCCAATTGTGAATGAGAGCAAAATCAAAAGTGCGTAAAAATAGTTCATGTCATCACACTGGACCTGGAGCTAAAGGACCAAGTTTTCAACAGTGTAGATACGAATTTATATTTCAACAATCGTAACATTAAATGTTAACATTAAATGACCTATTCTCTCTCTCTGTCTTATTCTCTCTCTTAGATGATGGCCTGCTTCATCCGGAGCAGGTTTAAAATCTGCTTCCTCTTCTTACTCCTGGTAGTCTTCATTAGGCTCTACTCTGTACACATATCCAACATCACCCTCAGAATATCCAAAGAGTGGCTCCCCGGTATTGCCCGACAGCTTCACTCTTTTTACTTCCCAGCAAACATCCGAAGCATCGGCAATCAAACGCTGGTAGAGCAGCCTCTTTTTCTACACCATAACCAAACAGCTGGAGAACAGATATCCAATACCACACATGTAGTAGTGACCACGACGAGCAGGCTTAATGCCACAGAGTCGACCAATCAGAATGCAACAACAACAAACATTCCAAAGACACAAGCTTACCATGAAGCATATCCACGCAACTACCATTTCATCCTAGATGAGCCGGATATATGTGAGAAACAGAAGCCATTTTTGGTCCTCATGGTACCAGTGGCTCCTCAACAACTGGAGGCTCGCAACGCCATCCGGAGCACGTGGGGTAACGAGAGTGTTGTTCAAGGGAAAATCGTCACTGTCTTGTTCATGCTGGGTGTAAGGAGCGAAGCAGAGGAGGAGAAACAGAAAGAGCAGTTGAGTTTGGAAAGCCAGCAGTACCATGACCTGATCCAGAGCAACTTCATAGACTCGTACAAGAACCTGACCACAAAGACCATGGTGATCATGGACTGGCTGGCCACACACTGTCCTCAAGCGTCCTACGCCATGAAGATAGACTCTGACATGTTCTTAAATCTGGAGAATCTCATGAGCTTGCTGCTGGCACCGGACACGCCCAAAGAAAATTACATGACCGGGATGGTTATGTGGAACCGGCCCGTCGTTCGAAACCAATTTTCCAAGTGGTACGTGCCGAAGGAAGTGTACCCAGAGGACGTCTACCCTACGTACCTGCTGGGGATGGGTTATGTCTTTTCCAATGATCTTCCAGAGAAGCTCGTCAATGTCTCAAAAGACATAAAGCCATTTTACATCGAGGACGCGTACGTGGGTGCGTGTTTGAAAAAACTGGGCATCTCACCTTCGAACCCTCCCGACCCATCCAAATTCAAGGCTTATCATGGTGGTGAATATAAGCGCAGCGAGTTCGCCAGGGTCATCACAACAATCCTTAGCTCCCCAAAGCAGCTAGTAACATTCTGGCAGGACCTAAAGAGGCCTGCATGATCAAGATCAAGACTTCTTTTATATACAGGGTTTTAGAGTGCAATAAACATTCTTCATATTTAAAAATTCTCAGCTTTTAAGGCAAAACCTTCTGCACTAAGACAACACTGCCCATATAGACTTGCCCAGTACTTCAGGCATTGTCAAATGTTTACATGAAATTCATGTCTGTGTGGATAGCCTCCAGATCCTCCAACTCCACAAAAAACATTCTGGTAGGCACATTGGCAACTCTAAATTGTCCCTAGGTGTAAATGAATAGGGGTGTGATGTGTATGCGATGGACTGCCGTCCCACGCAAAGTATTCCTGCCTCACGTCCAGTGTTCCCAGGATAGGCTCCGCTTCCACCATGAGCCTGCGCATTACAGACCAGTCACGAAAGATCAATTTACAATTCACAATTCCTCTACAGGAGAAAAAAGACTCTCTCTTTATCAGAAAACTGTGAAGGACTTACTATGAAAACGTATATTTATATTTTCAGAATGCATATATTGTGTATTAGAATGTGGAGGCATGGTCATATTATTGACACTGTTAATTCTTATGAATAATTATTATATTGTCCGGGGCTTAATTTGAGGGAGGAGCTAGGGGGACGTCGGCTGGTGTTTGTTACACATGGTGTGAGGTGGCACAAAACTGTAAGGGAATGCCATTATTTAAAAAAAAATAAATAAAAATAATTAAAAAAATTAAATAACAATAATAATAATCCCCCTTATACAGGTGCAGGACCGTGTATATTGTGTTCAATCGGTTTTCATTTCAGAATGAAAACAAAAAACCATGGAACAAAAACTTATTTTATTTTTGTTTTTCTTGGCACTCATCAAAATTAATTAAATATTGACCCGTTTTTAATAGTTTCTTCTCGTTTCACTAGGCAAAGTCTACAAATCAAATATTCATGAATCCAAATAAGAAAAACTGCAGTCGACAAAAGTAGAATATTCGACGGACTATCTTCTGTTCAAGATGTGTACTCTAGAGCCATAAAAGACAAGACAAAAATGGCATCAACATATGCAGAATTAAATTTTTGCTGATTGAATTATTCTCGATATTCGGCCACCATGTCGTCCGGCTTTACGGTCTCGCCCTCTTGCTCTTGCTTTTTAAAAAAAAACAAACTAAGTAGAAGTATAAGAGGTTTTTTGTAATATTATGTTTTAAAGCCAAAAACTCTCATTTGCATATAAACGAATGAACGCAACATACACGGACCCTGGCATCTACTTTTTTTTCCCCATCTACCTCGGAAACCCCATTGTTGTATGTCAATTTTCTTTGGGTTGTAAGGATGTGTGTTGTTTTAAAATTCTTATATACTCTTGTTTGTCAGAACCTCTACACAATTTCCCACTTACACTAAATGTAGTCAATTAGGCAAAACATGTTTGGTGTCCAGTGTTGCTAAATATCTCTCTCATACCATGTCCAGTTCTTCAGACCAAGACGACAATAAGCTAACGTACAGCACGCTACAGCTAACAAGCTAACAGGTGTAAGGAAGCCCCAGCATCTCCGAGTCTGAAGGCAGATTGTGCTGCTGCTCTTGAATTTGTAAATACAGACTAGGCTTGGATTGTGTTTTACAATATCATTTATTTATTTGAAAGTTTTATATGGAAAGTTAGGAAAAGAAATAAGTACTTCTCTTCTAGATTAATTTTGAAGCTTGATTTTGTTGCAAACCCAAAGAGAAAATCATCTGACACAAAACATAACTTGGCTGATTGACTACACAGGGTAAAGAAAGGTATTTGATACTTACAGACTGAAATATTAAAAAATCGATTTATTTGCATTTCCTTAAACACTCAGGTTCTACCCTGTTTACTTCTAGACACAGCTATATATTTAATTGACAAAAAAATGACGAGATTTCTGGATTTTTTTTTAAAAAATCTGGCTGCACTTTATAGAACTGTAAACTGCAGCTGAGTAAATAAAAAAAGTTGTCACTGAAATATTTATATACTGTATATACACACACGTTTTATTAAAAGATTTTATTTTTATTTCTTTAAATAATTTTATCTCAAACTCAGTAATTTTATCAAAAGGTGAATTGGTGAATATGCTTTTCATTAGCGACATGCAGAAAACGTTACGCACTGAAAAGCAAAGCCTTCCCTGATTGTTCTTATATCGCTTGAACCCTTCAGGTGAAAAACAAATCAATTTTAAAGAATTGTTTGCTGACTCATTTTTTAAAAATCAGGAGTGAAGGTAATTCCGTTGCATTGCCTTTTTACTAAGTTGCAGTCGTGCTACACTGAAATGCAATCACGGCCCTACTCGGTACGTAGCTGCAATCAGAGAAGATGAGAAGAGACTGAAAGCATCTGTTAAGCTCGTCACTTTTAAAAAGTGTTGATATGATGAAAATGACAGCGCATGAGGATCTAGGTGCTATCAAATTACTTTAATACTGTAATACTGTTTGTGTATTGCATTTTACATAAAAAAAGCTAGTAATAAATTGAGTTCCATAAACTCATACCTGCAAAATGTACTAATGATTAGTAACTCATTATTAACAAGCTTAAAATTGGATGCTGTAACTTTCCCAAAGTACTAATTTAAGGGTTTTCACAGCAACTGTTACATTTAAAAAAATAATAATAATCCCATGTCTATTTGAATTGAAGGTGTATCACTACAAAATGTGGAAAAGTCCAGCACACTTAACACTATACAAAGTGTAACTTGAACTTTTACATAAAATGGAGTTTGGCAACCTTGTTTTTTTTTTGTTTTTTTTAAAAAAAAGACCATACCAAGTAAAAAAACCTGTTTTTGGATCTATTGTTCATTGTGTGTGTACGTGTTACAGAGTAATAAGAGAACAGAAGATGTATTGGATTAAAAAGGATCTGTCAAGCAATCACAAAGAAAACAGGTTCCAAAGTAAAATGCAGAACTGTTCATATGATCCAGTTATAGGGGGTGGAAGTGGAGTGTAAGGAAGTGGAGGTCAGGAAAGTGATCTGTTTTCCATACACCTTCTCGTATTAGCTGATCAAACAGGAACAAAGCGCTATCACACAATCCATTTCCACATTCAAATTCCATGCAAGTTCATCCTCATATAACGCTATTCTACATATTACCCCAACTGCACTTTTAACAATGCTAACATGTGATTAGCATGGCGACTTAAATAGCTGGTAAGAACCAATCAAAGGTCCAGTAAAAATGTACTCAAAAGCATGGAAGTGAACAGCTATGTGTTAAAAGAAGGACATTGAAATTAAACCCAGTGCAGTAAAATAGCTTCTCTTACCCACGTAGAGACGTCCATGCATGGGAATGGTATTTTTTTTTTAAATGTAGCAGCTACATATCTCCACGGTGTGCTTTTCTCCATGTTAGAACTGCTAAATTGTTTTGTAGAGACATCATTTAAATAGTTCAGCTTTAGGCAAACATAGTAGGCAAACATCTCATCCAAACCCAGAGGCAAAACTACTGAGTCTAACTGTTTAAAAGCGATGTTGTGTAATAAAAGCCAAAAAAAAAAAAAAAATCCAATTCACACATAGGAGGTCTCTTGGATTTTTTTTAATTTGGTTTTTTTCCCCACACATTTTTGTCAATTTGTTGTGTACTAAAACTACCTCCAAATTTTAGACATATACAATTGTATATGTCTAAAACAAAATGGCTCATTAGATAGTTCTTAGTTTCTTAGCTTCCTGAAGGTAAGGAGGTTCTACTTCTAACCCTCTCTGATAGCATTGTACAGAGAAGCCTTAAGGTTTCCCCTGAAGATGAACTCTTTTTCTTAACTTTGTTCCTCCTAAAGGTGTAGAGATGACTTTTTCAGGGCTCTAATACAAGTATCAGTGGGGAGAAATAGAGAGACAGAGCAAAACTAAGGCGTTCCCTGGTGTATTGCAAAGTGGCACGAAACCCTTTCTAATTTTGACTGGTAGCACCAGACCAGTTCCTCAAGTTCCTCAGACAACCTGTAGGGCATTACCACCGGTCCTCTTTGGTGTACACTGCGGTGTGTAACATATTAAAAGATGATAAAAGCCTGGTTAAATAATAGGAATTAGCTTCAATTGTGACATTATGACCGGCTAACTCACATCACCACATGGTGGTTTGATCTGAGCTACACCTGTTGGTTGGGATTTTGGATGTGATTGACGTGACATTGTTTAAACAAACGTATCGTTAGCTTAGTTTTGAGTGACAATGAAATTGGACATAGCCAGTTGCGGACCTCAGACAGGCGTTGCGATGAGTGGGAGATTAACTTATATATATATTGACGATGAGGGCGAGTTTGTTTTATTAATTTGGGACTGTTCATGCACGTAGCTTTGTTGCTTTTGTTGCTTAATTTGTGCTTGGATGTTTCTCCTCTTTTACTGACCATGTGTCTGTCCATTTTAAGCCAGTTTACAGAATTCTAAAGATGAAGCCACAAAGAATGATTTAGCTAGCCAACACTGTCATTTTTACGTTTAACTCTCATGAAACATGAGTAATTCAATCAACTTCTATCCCTTTTTACTTATGAACTTACAATAAAATGCTACAGTATTAATGGTTTCAATTAATTTCATGGGTTTTTTAACTTTAACATTTAGGTTAACATGTCGTCGACATGTTTTCCATCACAGTATCCCAAACCCCCCTGCAATGCCGCCACAAACCCCTAGCGGTTTCACAACCCCCTGGTTGGGAAAACCCTGAACTACACCATGAATAAATTTCTTCAGGTAGAATTTCATGTATTTTTAAATATCTCCACACTGAATCATCTACTGCTGTAAATCTTACTTCCTAAAACATAACGTTATATATAGTCCATATGGCCATTTCCCTAACGAGGTAAACATTTGTGTTGAAAAATGAAATGGTTGCTGGGATTCTCTTGGTTATATTTATTGGTCATTTCCGAAAAATGACTTGTTATTTAGAGTTTGGTACTAAAAATTAATGACAACTTGCCCATGTTTGTTTTTTTTTCCAATGATTCATGCAGTCTTGTCTAAAAATCAGACGCAAAAAACAAAACAAAAAAACCCCTCAGAACTACATCAAAAAAAAAACCAAAAAACTTCAAATAAAGTAATAAAACTAACAAAGTCACATTTAAAAAAGATGAAACAATTTTTTTTTTTAAATAAGATCTGGATATAAAATGCATTGGCACCAAAATGGTACCAGCAAAATATGACCACAAGGTGGAAGTAAAAAGCTGCCTACTGCTCAGTTCAGCTGTTTACTTCCAGTCCTCACTAATTGGTGTTGACTGAAATTTATTATTATTTTTTACTTTAAATGGTTAATAAAGGAAATGAGGTCATTTGATGTATCGACTACGGGTCAACAAAAGGAGTCCATCTATAGTCATAAGGCACAGTTTATTATTCAAGACTGATTATAAACCGAGAACCAAAAACCTTTCACCATATTGCGACTAGACAATTTACAACCACTGAACACTACATGTTTGAGTGTTGTAGCTTAAACATACAACACACGATATAGACACGGTCACCAGATATGTTGTTTAGTCTGCCGCCTGAATGAAAACACACCGTAACACAACACATCACAGATTCTCCTGTGTGCACTCATACTGTGGCCAAGGTTGTGTTTGAAATGGAGCCCTAAGCTCTGGATCTGTGGTGCAAGAGTGATCATGGGTGTAAAAGCAAGCCTCATGACTGCACTTATATGCAGTGTATATGTCTGAACATCTGGCCACATCGCTTCGTCTGAGAAATGAGTGTCGTACTGAGCAACAAGAGCAGCTCGTAGCTAACGCATGGACAGTATGGCAATGTACTAACTAGCCAATGAACCAAAACAAGCTATCAGACAATCAGACACAGCTGGGGGGGAAAAAAAGTGAAAATTCACTCCTTCATGTATCTCCTGTAAAAATATAAAAGCTTCCTGAAATGCAGAAATCAGCTCTTGGAACAGTGCTGCTCGGTCTGCTTTCAAGCTAATTTCCTTCATTACGTTCAAATCCTTGAACAAGGAATTAAATCGAGTTAAAGGAGGGTTGTAGAAAGAGTGAAACAGTTGTATGACTCAGTCAAGAATCCCCTCACAGCCGCAGACTGAAACAAGTCTTCACATGCAGCCCTTCAGGGAAAGTATTTAAGGATAATCACCAGTGTCACAACTTGTCAAGATACAAGCTACTCACGGTTTAAAATGGCTACACTACACCCAAACTTCCCTTTGTCAAACAACCCTGCTAGACTACAAGCTACTAAGAAAAAGCAACAACACTGCAGCTATGTGGTCAAACTCATTGCTGCTTTTCTGCTTTTAAACCACTCTTAGTGAGAAGCATTAGCATTACTGAGCTATAAGAAACAGCAATCATAAACAAAAAAAGCAACAGATACAGAGAGGGCTCACTCCACAGCTTTCTTATCAGTTCATTTCTGGAAATATCTAGATCGTTTCGTCATGCTAGACAGCGACTTGGTGAAAAAAAGGAGCTAATTACTGGAAATGTAGCTTATTTGGAAAATACATCTTTTCGCTGCTACATGTAGCTAGCTTTCTATCTAGCTACTTCTTTCCATTGCTACATGTAGCTTGCTCTCTTTCTAGCTACTTATAATCACTTTGCTTCAATTTTTATGGATGATTTAACCATGAGGCTATGTTCACACTGCAAGTGTAAGTTCTTAATTCCAATTTACTGCTGAAATTATATATATATATATATATATATATATATATATATTTAGATCACGTCCCACTCCTGATCTTAAATTAATAATAAACAGATTAGAAAACATGTTATGTAATGAGACATGTAACATTTATGGAAGGAGTCTCCAGTGTCAGCGCTTTGTAACAGCTGTAACTAAGTTTCCATCATAGGAAAGTCTTTTTTTTCTTTCTGTTATTACCTTAAAGAGAAAGAGCAAGAATGACTGTTTATAGTAGGTGCTACATACATTAAATGTAATTATATAAACAGATAAAAAGTATGGTATGATTGTTGATTATTTTCCTATACCTGCATGTTTTATTTTTACATACTAGATTGCACTATACACTCATTTTCTTTACATTACGGAATCATTCCTGGTTTTACGTCCAGACGTGTCACACCCTCGGTCTGCCACAAAATCAGCCATAAATATGATTAATGGTAATGATGTTTGTTTTGTCCATATCCAAATTAAGCTAGTTTCATACAAAGTATTCAGATAAACATGTTAAAGAACAGGATATGACAGGGTAATAGGACAGGGATAACAGGATAACGTGACGTGCTTACATCCTGCTGAGGCTTTCTCTTTACATTCACAAGTTTACCTTAGAAAACAAAGCGAGTTTGAACGCGAGGTGGGGAAAAATGTCTTTAGTGGGAGTGGACCCTAAACAAATAATGTCTCCTGAGAGCGCTGGCCTTTTTAAAAACAGCTCAAAAGGCACGCAAGGAAATACTAAACCATAACGTGCCTTTATTTCACTTAATAACCTGTACTAGTGTTTCTATTGCTGCAGTGGAACTGATAGTCTAATGCCCATTTACCATTTTTAATTATTCTTGAACTGATTTGTTTAATAATAAATAAATGAAAAAATTGAAAATATATTTGAAAGATAATGTACACTGAAAAATCTTTGGTTAGCTTCTCTTGAGCTACTGAGACCCTGAATGACGGGGGTCATTCCGTCAACAAGGGCGGAGCTTAACTAGCAAACATGATCATGTGACATCATGATTAGCAATTATTTTCACCTCTTCAGCTCGTAGGACACACCGCTTAGCATAAAATACTAGTTTAAATTAAAAAATAGCAGCAATATTTACTATTTAATTGTGGCCAAAACGATACAATTTTAGAATAACTATTACATTCTGCTGATTTAAAAAGAGACCAAGATCGCACCCTAGCAAGCTAGCTAATGTTCGTCCAGCTCACATTCTACGTCCTTTCCCCTTCAGTGAATTGGCTTTTCCGCTGGATTTGTATTTTACTGGTCTGATCTGTATGAAAAAGAACAGTGCAATTTTTTAGGTGTCTCCTGTATCACATTTTGCAAATAGACATATGTCTTAAGGTATTTTTTTTTTTTTAAGTATAATTAAATCACAGTTCTTTGGAGTTTTTTTGAAGTAAATTATTCAAATTATCCAAGTCAAAACCCAGGGAGATACCAGCATTTCACAGCTCAACATCCAACCTGTAGAAACATGTACATTAAGCCATTAGCTAGCCCAGTTAGCTAGACTGGCTAGCTAGAGTTTTTGATGTTTTATAGTATGAAAACTTTGTCTTAAACTTAAGACATGTAAGGGGCATGCTTGCTAGACAGTTAACTTTGTAGCTTTGTAGCTAGGAGCATGTATGAATTAACATGAGCTAGCTAATTCAAAAACACACTCCTCAGACATAGAACATTTTCAGATTAGTTGTGTTAATTTTAGACATGCAAAATAGTGATTTGTACATTAATTACTCAAGAAGTTTTTCACAAGACGACATATTTACTCTTATTTGAGTAATTTTCTTGTTCTGTACTTTTACAGTGCATTTTGTACTTTGTTTTGTAGCACAGTAATTTTAACTAATGTCACTCTTCTACAACCTTCAACCCTAATCTAACCTCAGTATCCAAAAAGAAATGTTTAGTCTTTAGTTTTTCAAATAAAAGCTTTTCTGTATTCTGTAGTCCTGTTTTCCTGCCTTTATATAGGCATTTGTTTATCTCCACAAAGGTATAAATACCTGCCCAGACACACACATGGGAGAAAAGAGAGCCTGCACACTTCACCCACCTGCATCATAAAAGAGGGCGTGTTTTACAGAAAGAAACTTAACACAACCAGAGGAGTAAAGGAGAGGCGGCGTCAGAGAAAAATGCGCTGACCAAGGTGGGGTTAGTTCGGCACCATCTACCTGCAAATACTTGTCTGCCCTCTCATTTGTTTACATTTGTCCAAAGCAATTGCAATTCGTCGTGACTAGGAAGCGTCCCATCATAACCAGATACAGGTTTGGATATGCCTTGACAAGATGAGGGTCTACCTGTTCTATTAGCAAATGAATGCATGGATGACTGCAGACCTGGAAGCATGATTGTACCATAGCGTCGGCTTTAGGTGTATCCCAACACCGGGACTCATCATACACTCAGAGGAAGATGGGGTAAGTCAGGCAGTGTGTAGTTAGCACTTTCAGGATATCCATGTACCATATGGAACGTCTATAAACATGCAAGTCATATTTGGGTCAAATGTTCACAGAGCCTCTGTGTTCCCAGAGCCTCTGTGTTTTCTTTACAGCCAAGCTTTTGCAGTTTGTGTACGCCATTTCCATTCTTGCCTTGTGAAACCTAAGGCAGGTTTGTTCAGTCGGTCAATAATTTCTCACTTTTGCGCCCATCGGGTGCATTCCAATGCTTTTCTAAAACGAAACTTTGCTAAAACATGACATGAACATGATATACCTTTGTGCTTTTACTTATTAGTTTCAATTACTCCATTTAAACCTAGTGCTTTGGTCTCCATGTAAAATATTTTTACATCAACTTTAAACTCCCTGTGCATGCTGGTGCACCTTGGGACTATTGACCAATGTATTCGCATGAATGAAGGAATGGTGGAGATGTTTTCAGAAAACAGACGCGTACTTCTGTATTTATGGTTAACACAGTATAAGTGAAAATAGTTCGGTAAACTTGTCTTTTGTTCCTTGACGATATAAAGGATGGGTTCAAAAAAATTAAAGGAGAATAGACCATGCTGTTTTTTCTTTCTTTCCTACTTTTTCACTTTCCCTAGGGTGGCAAAGCAGCAGAAGGGGTCTCGGAGGCATGTTTGGCTCCAGTATGGTGTTTGGTGTTTTGGATTTCTGTTGGTGCTCGGGACCATTTGCATGTACCACTTCTTTGGCACTCATCTCCAGGGACAGAAAAATATCCCATCTGTGGATCCGGAATCATTCTACGTAGCTTACCCGCATAAATACCGCTTCATCCTGAACCAGCCAGAGGTGTGCAAGCAACACAACCCGTATATAGTGATCATTGTTCCAGTGGCACCTCACGGTGTGGAAGCACGTAATGCCATAAGAAGGACATGGGGGAATGACAGCTTGGTCCAGGATGGAGATGTTCTGGTTCTGTTCCTGCTGGGTTTGCCGAGTGGGAGTGACTCTGAAACGCGACAGATCCGCATACACCGGGAGAACCTGCAGCATCGGGATTTGCTTCAGAGTGACTTCATAGACTCCTACAGGAACCTGACTATTAAAACTATGGTGATGCTAGAATGGCTGAGAGATCACTGTCCCCAAGCGTATTACGCCGCAAAAGTGGACGCTGACATGTTGATAAACGTTGGCGCCTTGACACAAATGCTCCTGCGTCCCACTCAACATCTTAGTAACTACATTACAGGACTGGTGTGGTACGAGAATATAGTGATCAGAGATCCATCCAGCAAGTTTTACATCCCTCATGAGGTGTATCCCAACCCGGTGTATCCGCCATACCCTTTGGGAATGTGCTACATCATTTCCATGGACCTTCCAGCAAAGATTCTGCACGTGTCAAGAAAAATTAAACCCATTTTCATCGAGGACGCATATATCGGCTTGTGCCTTGAACAACTTCGTATCACTCCCACGAACCCTCCAAAGAAGGCGCAGTTCGTGGTCAAGCCACCTCTGGTGTACGACCGCTGCTACTACTCTGACCTCATTGCTGTGATAACGGACAGTCCTGCTCAGCTGATCTCCTTCTGGATAGATCTTCATAAACCAGGCCCAGCCTGCAAACAAGCGAGTCATACTCCTTTAGATTAGGACTTTACTGTTGGTGCTAAACTGATGTACTTTTTATTGTGTCTCGCAATTTATAAAGACGCTTTAACAAAACAAATCTATTTCAAATGTGAAAAAGCACTTGTATACTGTTGCACAAAAAACTGTTACACTATTCACGTCAAAATCACGTTGTCAGTGGTTAACTAGCTAGCTAAACGCCTTAGCTAATGTTGCTTAACTGTTTGTTGTTGTTTTTTTTAAACTCCACTTGGGGAAAAAAGAAAAAAAAAACAAGAAAAACATTGAACATCTAGTTTAACGTGTTATATCGTAATGCTGAAAACAAAAGATTATGTATGTAATGTAATGTGTACATCTTGTTTCACACGTAAACACCTTTCGCCCAAAGAGATTTAAGAATTCAACTGTGCTGTGGATTGTGTTTTGAAATTTGGCCCGCAGCTCATCAGTCATACTGACTTTTTGGAATAGATAATTACGACACTTATGCTTTAAATAATTACAGTATTTCTACACGGTCAAACATTTCAAACATTCTACAGATGCAAATGTGCCTAATGTCAGGCAAACCTGTTGATGCTTGCGTAGGTCTCAATTCACAGCAGATTCTCAAAAAGGTTTCATTTAAATAAAGTTTGTTTTCTTCTTCTGACTGTGACTGCGTCTGATTTAAAAGAACAACTCAAATAAGCTCTTCTCAAAAATCTTCTCAAACTGCTAATGTCAGATGTTTTCAGAAGTTTTTTACTGTAAAATTAAATAGCTTAAATAACTTTAAATTTACTTTTACAAGAAAAAGGTTCTTTGATAAGTCAGTACAAGTAGAGCAAGTGGATTCAGTTGAATACAGTAGAGAAGAAATCTGATAACTACACTTATTTCTGGCTGTGGCACTTTGTTTTCAGTATTCTACAAGATATTTATGATCAGGCCTCTTGCTTTAAGAACAAACAGCGCAGATGGAAGTCTTAGAAACTGGTAGTTCTACATTGTTTTGACACTGAAGGCCAAGCATGAATCTTAACAAGGCCATTTAGCGCTCACTCAAATTTCCCTAACCAAATAATTAAGGCTTTGCACAGTCTCTGCAGTGTCGAGCAGCATTTCAGGTCCTTTTCTTTAAAAACACTAATATGGAATGTCTTTTTGCACAATGTTTCTCAAAAAACTGCCCTGGCTAAGGAGCTAGTGAGCAGTTTGATTACAATTGGGATGAATTTTACTGTTAATTTTTGCATTAATGCTCTGGAAATGTCACTAATCTCATACATCTGTACACAAATGCTATTAGACTTTTAATGTTTAATCCATAAGTATTTGGACAGTGACACATTTTTCGACATTTTGCCTCTGTACGCCATCACAATGGATTAGAAATGAAGCAATCAAGATGTGATTGAAGTGTAGATTTTCAGCTTTAATTCAAGGGATTTAATAAAAACATTAATTTAGGAATTACAGCCAACTTTTTACAGAGTCTCTCCATTTTCAGGGGCTCAAAAGTACTTGGACAAACTAATATAATTATAAATAAAAGGATTATTCTGAAGTCTGGAACTCATGGACATCACCAAATGCTGAGTTTCCTCCCTTGAGATGCTTTGCCGGGCCTTTAGTGCAGCCGCCTTCAGTTGCTGCTTGTTTATGGGTCTTTCTGCCTTCATTTACTGAAGACAAGACTGAAAAGCAGCTCAATTGGGTCGAGATCAGGTGACTGACTTGGCCATTTAAGAACATTCCATTTCTTTGCCTTAAGCAGCTCTTGGGTTGCTTTCACGGTACTTTTTCGGTCATTATCCGTCTGTACTTTGAAGCGCTGTCCTATCAGTTTTGCAGCATTTGACTGAATCGGAGCAGAAAGTATACACTTCAGAATTCATCCTGCTACTTCTATCAGCAGCCACATCATCAGTAAACACCAGTGACCCAGTTCCATTGGCAGCCATACATGCCCATGCCATAACACTGCCTCCACCATGTTTGACAGATGATGTGATATGCTTTGGAACATGAGCCCTTCCTTTCCTTCTCCATAATCTTTTCTTCTCATCATTCTGGTACAAGTTCATCTTGGTTTCATCTGTCCAAAGAATCTTGTTCCAGGCTTCTTCTTTTTTTTAGGTGTTTCCTAGTAAATTCTAATCTGGCCTTTCTGTTTTTGAGTGTTGCCAGATGATATGTGAAGGGGTTTCTCTTCAACAAGGAAAGAATTCTGCGATCATCCACTTTAGTTCCGTGGTCTTCCAGGCCTTTTGGTGTTGCTGAGCTCACCAGTGCATTCTTTCTTTTTAAAAATGTACATACCAAACTGTTGATTTGGCCACATCCTGCTATATGGCCTGATTCCTGCTGTATCTCTGATAGGTCTGTTTTGTTTTTTCAGCCTAATGATGGCCCCTACATTTGCATCGACACCTCTTTGGACGGCATATTGAGAATTCCCATGAACAGCTACCAAATGCAAATTCAAACACTTGGAATCAACTCCAGACCTTTTACATCCTTAATTTGTCATGAAATAAGGAGGAAACAGGCCACAGCTGGCCATGAAACTGCTTATCAGTCAACTGTCCAATTACTTTTGAGCCTGTGAAAATGGAGCGACTACTGTATGTAAAACACAGCTGCAATTCCTAAACAATTAATATAATATTTTTGTTAAACCCCTTGAATTAAAGCTGAAAGTCTACACTTCAATCACATCTTGATTGCTTCATTTCAAATAGATTGTGGTGGTGTACAGAGGCAAAGTTACGAAAATTGTGTCACTGTCCAAATACTTAGGGACCTGACTGTATTTTTGGAATAACCTCATTAACTGACCAACACAAGGTTTACCAAGATCATACCTCGGTATTGAGGCCTTCCCTGCCCTGAAGGGTTTGCAAGGTTTCCTGATAATCACTAATAACTAGCTTGTCTGTCACACACAAAGAAATTAATTGCTGCTTTCAGATTAGGCAACCTGAAACAAGATTTATTAAAACACATCTACCCAGCTAGCAACAAAGCTAGTTTGCTAACATACTTTTATTATTTGCTCATTATTAGGGTTTAGGCTTTTTAGGGATTTAAGGCGTGTTCCTCTAGTAGTTATTATAGCAGGCTTGCAGGACAGGTTCCTCCAGTATGATTCAGATGACTGATACACAAATACTGCAGCCTTCTATAGATTTCTGTAATCTTAAACTAATACATTTAACTCTGAATCAGAATATACTTACAACACGTTTATGTCATTTTTCCCCCTTTCCAAGCAGGTAACTTAGTTAATTCCATTCAAATAAATAAATTAATTGTTTAATTATTCAAGTATTCAGTTTATTCAATTATTAATTAATTAAATATTAAATAGATAGTTTTGTAGTGTTCATTATTCATTATTACTTTTAAAAATTCACGCAACAAATTTGACTCTCAAGTCGCCAAACAGGAAGTGAGGGCATGTCTCAGTAATACTGTAACATATTCTGAACAAACTTTGCTGCTAACAGAAGGACCTCATGCTGAGGGACTCCAAAAAGTTTTGTTGAAATCCCCTCTAGTGAGCACTATAATTCGCAAATTAGTAAAACTGCTTATAAATTTTGAACCACGCAACATACAATCATGATTCTCCTTTCTCTTGACTTCCTGAAACGTGCCAGGAGTTCGTGATGTAAAAAATTTGTGACTTGCCAGGAAATTGAACAAACTGCTTTTTCTGCTTCTCCTATGAATTTTCTCCAATCATCAGACCGTTCTGAAAAAAAACAACAACAACCTGTTACTCTGATTTATAATCAGTGATGTTTCATCCATAACCTCCAAACAAATTTGCGGTTTGTGTCACCAAACAGGAAGTGAGGGCATATCTCAGCAACGCTGACTTGTCACATGTTGTCACATGTCCACTTTATTAGGAACCTGCACATTCATGCACTTCTCTATTCAGCAATTTGTTTGGTAACAATGCAAAAAATCATGCCAATGCAGGTCAAGAGAATCAGGTAATGTTCATATCAAACATCAGAATGAAGAAAAAGTGTGATCTCTGGGACTTTAACCATGGCATTACAGAAACAGCTGATCTCCTGGGATTTTCACACACAACAGTCTCTAGAGTTTACACAGAATGATGCAAAGAACAAAAAACATCCTGTGAGTGACAGTTCTGTTAATGGAAACGCCTTATTGAAAAGAGAGATGAGAGAAAAATGGCCAGATAGGTTTTGAGCTGCCAGGAAGGATATAATAACTCAAATAATCACTCTTTACAACTGCAGTGAGCAGAAAAGCATCTCAGCATGCACAAAACATCGAACCTTGAGGTGAATGTACAGCAAAAGGGCTACAGCAGCAGAAGACCACATCACTTTCCACTCCTGTCAGCCCAGAACAGGAATCTGAGGCTATTATGGGCACAATCTCACAGAAGCTGAGCAGTTGAATATTAGAAAAAAAAAAAAAAAAATCACCTGGTCCTGCACCTTTTTCCAGTCTTCAACGGTCCAGTTTAGGTGAGTCTGTGCCCATGATAGCCTCAGATTCTTGTTCTGGGCTGACAAGAGTGGAACCTGACGTGGTCTTCTACTGTAGTAGCGCATCCACAACGTCTCAGTGTCTGATGTTTTGTGCATTCGGAGATGCTTTTCTGCTCACCACGGTTGTAAAGAGTGTTTATTTGAGTTACTATAGACTTCCTGTCAGCTCAGACCAGTCTGGTCATTCTCCTCTGATCTCTCTCATCAACAAGGTGTTTCAGCCTGCAGACCCTCCATTAACAGGAGGTTTCTGTTTTTCACACAATTTTATCTCTAGAAACTGTTGTGTGTGAAAATCCCAGAAGGTCAACAGTTTCTGAAATACTCACACCAGCCGATCTGGTACCAACAACCATGCCACAGTTAAAATCACAGAGATCACACTTTTTCCCTATTCTGATGTTCGACGTGAGCATTAACTGAAGCTCTTTACACGTATTTGCATGATTTTATGCATTGTGCTGCTGCCACATGATTGAATGGTTAGATAACTGCATGAATGTGCAGGTGTATAGGCGTTCCTAATAAAGTAGACAGTGAGTACATTTAGCAACATAACCTAAAGTTATGTCATTTGACTTAATTTGCAACTTGAGAGAGCTATTGAAAACAGGAAGTGAGGCAATACCTTATCAAAGGCTTGACATTTTGCCTTCAACTTTAGCACATCTCTTTGGGAGCCAGCGGTGATGGTCCCAATGGCTTCTGGTTTTCCTCCGTTGCTAATGGATGGGACAGAAAGCGCCTGACCCTCGTAATCGCTGCTTGCAGCTACATTTTTTAATTGGTCTACTAGCTTCACCACGCAAATATGAAAAAAAATGATCTGAAAGTACATCGTGGATGGAACACCAGTCCATTTCTGTGTAGTAGATTTATATAAAATTAATTTTTATTTATTTATTTATGCAACTGAACAAGTCTATCTGATGATGGTGATTATTGCCGCACCCACAGCCACTGCACATGCCACGGGCACACCTTCCAAATCACCGCAATCACATTAGGTTTATGAATACCACACCTTATTCAATAGCCATTTTCAAAGATAATTACCACAACTCTGAATCAGATCGTCAAAACTGGTTCTCCTGGGTATTACTTTGAAACCGTATCTGGATATACATTTGACTGTAACTCTTCAGATCAACCCAGATTATCTGACATATCTCACAAAAGCAGCACGTCACACTCAAGAAACTGAATAGGCTTGTTCCAGAACTGGTCTTCTGGAGGTCTTTAAAGTGACAGCTGTTTACTGTTAAATTAGCATTTCATAGTGGTCGATTTTATTACTGGTGCCAGTGTGTTTTCTTTGCTCTGCACCGTGGGGACAGGAAATTTTTGCCATTGTCAGAAATATCTCCCTCTGGGTGATAAACAGCTAATGAGGCATTTGAAACACTGCTGAAATGCAGGTGTGTCAGTGACGTGATAGTAAGGGAGAGTGCATATATTTACATATGTATTCACGAATCTGCTTTACCTCGTCAATGCAGGCAGGGAAACCCTGTGAATAAGCAGTGCAGCTAGGTTGCAGAAAATTAAACGTCCTGGACTGACAAGGATCAAGGCTGTTTTGCGGTGAAGCAAGGACAGGTGCTGTAACGGGTGCTAGGTTTTTTCTCAGGTGAACAACGTTAACCTCAGGACACTGCACAAAGAAAGAAAAAGATGAGGTAAGCTGGTGTGACTACTACAGTGTTCCAATGTTGGACAGGATATGCAAGTGAATGAAAATCTTTGTTACGTTCAGCTTTGTTCTACGCATTTACTGTGCTAATCATTTTGTCTTTGAACACTGAACACTCCCAAAGCAATGTTTTTTTTTTTAATTTATATATAAAAAGATAACGAATAACAATATGAACAATAATCAGTATGTTATGTCTACTTCAGTGGACTGAGAGGTAGCATTTCACTACATGTTTTGCAATAGATTATCAGTTCTGCTGCATTCTTCTTAAGCACAAGGCTAGCTAGCTTGTTGATTTTGTGTTTGTCACCAGACAAAATCTATCAAGCCATGATGACATATCACATCTCTACCTCACTCACAGTAAGCAGAAGTGGTGGTGCTTCACAGTCAGACCAGTGTCCAGTGCCCCATGTGCTTTTACTGTTTTGATGGCTGCCATCACTTTGTTACTCTACATCATCTTCGGGACTCAGCGATGTGATACGCAAGAGTTTAAGAAAGGAAAGCATCCAGATCCAGAATCGTACAATGTGCCTTATCCCTATAAATACCACTTCATCCTGGACCAGCCAGAAAAGTGCCAACACAACCCTTTTCTGGTGATCATCATTCCAGTGGCCCCTAACGATGTGATGGAACGGAACGCCATAAGGAATACATGGGGGCATGAGAACCTGGTCCAAGAGAAACATGTCGTGGTTCTGTTCCTACTGGGCTTACCGAGTGGGAGAAACGCAGAAATACAACAGGCCCGTATACACCAGGAGAACCTGCGGCACCGGGATCTGCTTCAGAGCAACTTCATAGACTCCAGGAAGAACGTGACTATTAAAACCATGGTGATGCTAGAATGGCTGAGAGATCGCTGTCCCCAGGCGTATTATGCTGCGAAAGTGGACAGTGACATTCTGTTTAACGTTAGAGCTCTGATAAGTATGCTGCTTAGTCCCGACATCCCTCAGAGGAACTACCTCACTGGCCAGGTGCGGCACGACAGTTCTGCAATAAGAAACCCATCGAGCAGGTTTTACATCCCTCCTGAGGTGTATTCCAAGTCGTTATATCCGGCATACCCTTTGGGAAAGTGCTACATAATGTCTATGGACCTGCCAGCAAAGATTCTGAAGGCATCAAGGGAAATTAAGCCTATTTTAAAAGATGATCTGTATATTGGCTTATGCCTTGAATGGCTCCATATTGCTCCCACAGACCCTCCAAACCCTGCGCGGTTTGTGTTCACCCCGCCTGAACTGTACAACCGGTGCTACTATTCTGATCTCATTGCTGTGATTATATACACTCCTGCTCAGCTGGTCTCCTTATGGACAGATATTCACAAACCAGGCCCACCTTGTTCATCCTTCGATTAGTGGTTTCATGAGCTTAATGAGTTTAAATAAGCCAAAGACAAAATCAAGACACATTGGAAACAAAAGGAAAAACATAAGTAAACTTAGTGGCATAGCGTCCAGAGACATTTTGGAAACAAAAGGAAAAACACTAGTAAACTTAGCGGCATAGTGTCCACAGACATTCCATTGCCAGTGTTGCTTACTGAGAGTATGACTTACTTTAGCATTTTGTACTGCATACTTCAGTTCACTGGTCCACTTCATGCTCCGAAATGTCATATCTCTCTACTCTCATATCTCTCTACTCTCCTAGTATGCCAATAATAAATTAGACAGGGCAGGTCGGAACAAAAAAAATTATAAGCCCAAAACACGCCATGAAGACAATAAAGTATGTTCTGATTATGTTAACTATATTATAAATAAATACCCATCTACTTTTGTATCTGTTCCACCATCGATGGTGCGTGCTTGTGCTTTGCCATTCTGTTATCTTTAATATGGACTGAAGTATTAATGCATTTGGGGTGCACTTTAAAGATTGAAATAAATGGTTATATATCATATGCTTACTGACTGATAGTTATCTGTCTTTAATTGTTGATTGGATACAACAAAATAACGGCAACATATTTAGCACAAGCAAATTAAAACTACATATCAATGCTAAGACATTTTATTAACTGCCTAGGTATCCAAAATGTGACTGAGAAGAATATATGCCTGGTACAAATCTTGGGCCTTGGGGTAAGATGGTAAATGGATCATGGTACACATGAAAAGGGAATGTCATGAATATGAATAGTCATACTGTTAACATTCTTGTACACCCATATAGATGATGATTTAAAAAATCCACTGTATGGTTTTTAAAATGTTTAAAACAGGGTTGCATCATCCTTTTTAATTTGTGATTTGTAATTTAATTAGCTTACACACTGGATCACTTATTTTTATTTTTTTTTAAATCATATATATTAAAGGTATGATGAGGTTCACTGGCTCATTCCACTGTCACACTCATTCCACTGTCACAACTATGCCTTGACAAACTAACTCTACTAACATGATAGTGGCTGCCCTGACACAACTGTCCTTGGCCAAGCTCATTGCATTGGTGCAACTGCCTGAACAACTGAATTCACTGATGCAAGCACCTTCAGTTTGTGCCCTGACTAAACTGTTTTAACCCAGCCAGCTGCCTTTGGCCAAACTGACTCCACCAACAGAACTGTCCCTGGCCAAACTGACTCGACCAACACAACTGACCCTGGCCAAATTAACTCAGTCAATACAACTGACCCTAGCCAAACTGACTCGAACAACACAACTGTCCCTGGCCAAACTGACTCGACCAACACAACTGACCCTGGACAACTAACACTGATGCAACTGGTGTTCCGGGCCAAGCTACTGGCTCGCTAATCAAACTGATTTAACACAGCCAGCAGTCTCATACTGGGCAGAATGATTTTGCTGCTGTATGATTTACATTTACATTTATGGCATTTGGCAGATGCCCTTATCCAGAGCGACTTACAATTATCTCATTTATACAACTGAGCAGTTGAGGGTTAAGGGCCTTGCTCAAGGGCCCAGCAGTGGCAGCTTGGTGGTGCTGGGAGTTGAACTCTCAACCTTCCGATCAGAAGTCCAACGTCTTACCCACTGAGCTACCACTTCCCAGCATTTGATTCAGCATATAGCAGTGGCTTCTTCAGGAAGTCTGCATGATTTACTGTAAGTCAACTGTTCACAGTAGACAATACTGTCCCTGACCTAACTGACTGTAGTCTGCCAACAACCCTGGCTGTGATATGACTCACCACCACTGTCTGTGTTTTTATAAAAGGTAGGATCTGGGAAGCATTTTCCATGTGTTAATACGAGTCAAAACTGAAGAGACAAGTTCATGCATAACTGTATTTCTTTTGCGTTCATCAAAATGAAGCTATGAGTACATATTTCAACCATACTAGCAATTATCTGTGTAATGTGTAATGTTTGTAGATGTGGCACAACCCAAAATGGCTTGCCCTATTGTCAGGTGGTCACAAGTTCAAATCTTGATGATGCCATCCACTAGAGGTCAGTGTAAAACTATGTTTGTTTCTCTTATAATGCTGAAGGTTCAGGGTATAATGGGCAGGATCAAGGCATATTATGCTTCTGCCACAACTTGGAAGACTTCACGATAAGGACAAGAAGTGTTTCCCTGTACACAAGCAAATCACAAAGAACCAATTTCTTTTGATGGAATGTTGTGTGCGTATGCATGCTCCAAACTAAATGAGTCATCGGTAGAGCTGAGAGTCAGCAACATTAAATTAAATTAATAGAGGATTAATAGAGGATGTTAAAACTGTGATGACAGTTGTGTGGCTCTGTTCTTCGGTTGTTTATTTCAGCAGTTGATGTACCACAGTGACTTGCTTTCAGCACGGAAATCTCACACTAGAGAGACCAGCAAAGCAGAACTCTGTTGGTGCCCATGAAGCAAAGGGAGTGATAAAATCAAATAAATCCTTAAACACGTCAAATATAGATATATATGTACAGAATAACAAAAACACATTAATTCACATAGTAAAGCAGTAGATTTGGTAGAACTGTACATGTAATAATGGGGCCAAAATATTATATAGTTTTACCTTTATCCCAAATGTATTTGAGTGTATTTGTTGTCTGAAGTTTGCCTCTTTAGTTTATTAGGAAACTCAATCCTACCAGCTCACCATCATGCAAAAAAGCAACAAAACAATGTTCCCCACATTTTGCATTTAAAGTCAAATAACTACATTTACCAAGTCTGTAATCGAATATATACCAAATGTCAAGACTCTTTAAATGTACTCCAAGGTAGCTGTTGCCTACTTCTGCTGTTCTGGATCAAAGAAAAAAAAAAACAAAACATGCAAATGCTGTACACGCCAAATTGTTAGGACTTCAGTGGTTCCACACAATATTTGATGTTATCCCATAAAAATAGTTATTGAAAACATTAATGTTATAAACAGCCAAGACTATAGCAGGCTAAACAGCTGAGTAATGGCCACATCTGTAGGCTCTTAAAGTTCTGATCAATGAAACGACTATAACTGTTAAATATGTTACAGCTGCAAACGGTTGCTGTTTCAACACCATGCGTTAAAAGAAAATAAAACACACATGCAATATGTGGCTTATTTTTCTGTTGGGGTGAAGCTCGTTAAGTAATTCAAATAATTCTTTTTCATAAAATGTCTATTCTATCTTTCCACAGATTTCTTAAAATGCAATATTTATGATAGATATTAAAACATCAAAACTAGTTTTGGGATTATTTGTCATCATTATTATATACAGATAAAAAATGTAAAGGTTGTAATTCCATAAGTATGCATCACCCAAAGAGGCCAATGATAACTCAGCATGATGCTACCACCATCATGCTTCATTGTGGGGATGGGTGTTCTCAATGTGATGGGTTTCTGCACAAAAACTCAATATAAACATTTAAATCAATTTCAGTTTCAGGCTGTAACACTATAGAATGTTTAGAAGTTCAAGGAGGATGAATACTTAGGCAAGGCATTGTAGATTTGTGTTTATACTGTATGTATTGTATCTTGTGTGTCATAAGATGACCAGATCAGATCTTACCTATTAGATTGGCTTAAATATTAAAAAAAAAAAAAATTAAATGTAAATGTAAAGACAGTACCATTACAGAAATCTTTCATTTGTGGACTTACCCCAACCCCTCCTCTCTCTCTCTCACACACACACACACACACACACACACACACAAAAAAATACATGTAAAGCTCCTGACTTTTCTCGCCTGTCTGCAGGCAGTAAACTAAATCCTGTTCAAATCCTCTGCTGTATACACACACACAGACAGCCAAAAGCACATATGCATACACAGACACCAATATAGACGGTCTGATGAACAGCGGACTTTATTAGTATTTACACTAATACTATTCACTCGAGTGATATTGCACACTTTTGGGAGAAGGGTTTTAGAGGTCTGGGATGCTACAGCTGGCATCAGACAAAACAACTTGCCGGGTTGCATGCGCCCAGCCCCGGCGATGATTGACGAGCACAGCAAGATGCCACAGTGTGGACTTCTTCACCAGTGCCAGGTCAATACAATGCTGGCTGTGGTTTTCCAGAACAGCCTGCTAGTACAGGGTCCTAATTGTGGCCCCAATATGGCTGGCAATAACTTGATTCTCACTGCTGCTTTCACAGGTTGTCCAAAAATCCAGGCAACTTCCTCACCAAGCACATCAACTGTCCCAGCGAGATTCGTTACTCTCAGCCAGGTCGCTTGTGTCTTTGGACTGAATCACCCACTGAGGACTATAATTGAGCAGTCCAGGAGACACTTCTGACACTTCACTTTAAGTGGAAATTGTTCATTTAATTGGCTAAAGACATTTTTCCCATTTATTATCCCATGTCTGGCTCCTAGGATACCTTTAAAAAAGGCAGGAATAAGCCTATGGGAACCTAAAGAGAGGCCACTGTGCTATGTTACACAGCAATGTAATGTTTTTGGACAATAAGGTGAACCCCATTTGCAGAACAACTTCCACTTAAGAGTGTATAGTCCATGTGTTAATAGCTCTTGAACTCAGAAGTGTCTCCAGAGAAATACTGCATACACAAATCGACAAAAAAATCCCACATACTGCCCAGATACAAACCTCAGTGGGGAAAATGATAAAAATTTGGCCAACTTGACCTCAGACAACCCCATCAGCACTCTAGTACCAGGAATAATGATGACTACAGCAGGGGGCAGAGCTTTCTCTCTCTCTCTCTCTGTCTCACTCACTCTCAGACACAAATGCACACGCACACACACGCGCGCACACACACACACACACAGAGAGAGAGAGAGAGAGAGAGAGAGAGAGAGAGGGAGAGAGAGAGAAGCTCTGCCACCTGCTGTAGTCGTCATTAGTCTTGGTACTAATAAAGATCCTGAACCTTTTGATTGAAGCAGTATGGCTGATCATAATAGACCAAACGTTCACTCAAATAATGTGGGGCAAGAACATTCAGTGATCATGGTTCATAAGTCATGTGAAATTTTCCTTGAAGCCAATGCAGCGTGAATAAGATACGGGTAAGATCTCTGGCTGTTGCCTTCTGGACTAACTGGAGCTTGTTTATGCAACAAGACATCACAGTAATCCAAAAACATTAGGTGTTGCATCCATTAAACAGCCAAACTTAAGATATATCTGTACTAGGTTTGTTTGTTTGCTAGCAAGCTGAGACATGCATTTTGTTTTTTTATGTACACATACACAGAACACAGTGTACTTTTTTACCAGCGTCTTTTAATTGGAGGTTAGTGCTGAAGTGACAAGTGATCTCGTAAACAACTCTTCAGCTTCCCAAAGAAAGCAGTGTGTCTGTGTACTGTGGGAACGCTTGTAACTCAAGGTTACACACAACCCCACACAGTTCTGCAATCTGCATCAGTACTGTATCTATTCTCACCACTCACAGACAGTGTACACACACACACACACACACACAGCGTCTGCAGTAGGACTGTGATTCTCACACGCTCTCAAGCAGCGCAAACAAACACAGCTGTTCCCTGATACCTCGCTACAGTCCTGTTAATGCATACACATTCACTCTCTCACACACACACACACACACACAACTTCTGAATAAATGTTTCCACAGCAGCACAGCTAATTGGAGGGATCTGAATGATAACAGCGTGTATTATACAGCAGAGTACGTGATATTACATGAGGGTTTGAGATCATTTACTGTAATTATTTACATTTATTTACTGGATATATAGTGTATAGAGATTATACAAGTTAAATCCTATATCGGTTGTGTGTGTGTGGTGTCCAGTACTAGTGTCTCAGGTACAGCAGCATTGCAGCGATCTTTAAACATAACAATGTTACAGCTTGTGAACTGTCCATAACCAGATGTTTCCCCAACAGCAATTCAGTGGTCAAAAAAAATGCAGGGTTAGTGATTACTTTCCTATAACAGCACGTCTTGAGTGTTTTATTCCTCTTATACCACAGCATTATGATTTTTCCTTATTTCTTGACACACGGTACTTATCCGTTTATAGTTATAGTGGAAAAAAAAGCTAGTTCTTGTTTTCACTCAACTTGTCATGTCAAATGCAGCTTGTCATATTACTGAGAAACCACACCACCCTCCATCCTGAAGACTTTCCCGTGTTGGAAAACATAAACGTTACACCTTTACCTCTGAGACTGGAGACCCCTTCCATAAGTGTTATGGAAAACTTCACCACCAACTTTACCACAAAACCCTAATGCATGTTGATGGACGAGACAAGTAATATTTTTTAGATGTGCACTACGCAGTCAAGCAAATGTCCAGCGTGACCACTACTTAAAAATATGCAGCTCCTCCATTTTTTTAACTGAAGAAAGAGACCACAGCCCTGCCTTCTTCTTTTCTAAAGACAGAGGCTTGCGAATTTACAAGTCAAAGTTCACTTAGATAAAGTCGATGCAAAGCGAAAGTAACCTCAACCAGAAGCAAATGTGTCTTTCAAGTACCGCGTCCTTTCCCCTTCAGTGAATTAGCATTTCTGCTGGGTGAATTTTATTTGTGTTTGGTCTGACCGCTACTTTAGATGAAAGAGCAGAAAGGCGTAGGCTTTAAGTGTCTCCTGTATCACCAAGGCAAGGGGTCAAAAAAACTATTGTATAAAATTCATATAAAAATTAACACCTGACCAATCGGAATCACGAACTCAACAGTGATATGTGATATAAACACCTTTAATATGCATTCTCACAGACTTGGTTTAAAAATATCATGACTGATCCAACTGCACACACTAAATTTAGAGAGGCCAAGTTGGTGTGAAGTTCACGACAGGGGTCCCACAGTAAACGCATCAAACTCCGATTAAAATAAATGACAGTAAAGGCAAAAAGGTAGACGAGCGGTGAGGAACTGTCAGCAGGATGCTCGATATGGATGTGGCTCGGTTTAGCTGCGTGGGAAAGTGTGTGTTTATTGTGTGCTGGGGGGGCGGTGACTGTGTGAACGGGAGTATTTATGAGTCTGAGCAAAAAAGCATGTGTGTGTGTGTGTGAGCGTGTGAATGTGTTAGTTCCGTCTCTAATGTAGGCCAGGTGGTTGTGTCATTACATATCAATCGAGAGCTATTAATACCAGGTAGAGGCAAGACGTCGAGAAGGAGACAGACAAACAGCTGAGAGACAGGGACATCAAACACAATAAAGAGTGTGTGTCTCACTCTCTTGGTGCGTGTGTTCTTGTCTTCTTGGACCCAAATGTCTTAGCAAAGATGAACACCCTGGATGTTCCACAACATGTAATCATAAATGGATAAAAAAAAATAAAAGTAAAAAAAAAGATAAATTTTTCATTTTGCAGGATTAAAATGGCTTCCAGTATTGCATTCAGGGTGGAACTAGGACTTTGTCCCCTACGCATGCACGAAAGCGCAATAAAATATTGGCAACCCGCTGTGTTTACACACCCAACATCTCACCATCAATGCCAGCATAAAGTTCTCTGACAGGTGAAATCAGCAAAATCCTAAACACAAATGCATACGGAGAAAGATTTTTAAATTAATTAATTAAAATTAAACTACTACTAGGCTTTAAATCAACTTATCAGTTTAGCAACCTGTTATCAAAGAGGGATCCAGGGAGCCACAGGGGTCTGTGAAGCATACCCAGGGTGTGCGTGACCCCCCTTCCCCCCCCCCTTTTTTTTTCCATTACAGCAGTGGAAATCACACCCGGCAATTATCAAATCGACAGTTGTCATATTTACTTTCGAGCTCCCAGAGATACAAGCCGGTTTGACTGGTCCCTTCAGTGAGTTTAATCCAAACCTCAAAAAGTCAAAAACAAGAAGGCATTTAAATAATGGATGCTCTGTTGGTGAAAGGTTCAAGAACAGAAAGCTCTATGGCTCTAATTTAACCTTTTCATGCATAAATTATTATCATTATTTTTTAAATCACCCAGATTCTTTCAATTTTTATTACTTTTGTTGTAAAATTGCATGTCAGACAAATTTTTTACTTTTTCTAAATATCACTTATGTTAAGAAGTATACAGATTGTCCATTGTAGGAATACCAGGAGTCCAAAATATTTAATTTAATTGAAAATATCACATTCAAAAAAAAAAAAAAAAAAAAAAAAAAAAAAAAAAAAAAAAAAAAAAAAAAAAAAAAACGCCAAAAAAAAACAATTAACAAAAAAAAAAAAAAAAGCAAAGGTTGAGTCGGAACCAAAAGTATATGTTTTACTTACTAGAAAGTTTGTAAAGCTTTACCAAAGACATTCTGCATTGAGATGGCAAATAGTCTAAAGAGTAACAGCAGTCAGGATAATAATTTAAATGACATAACCTCAAGTGATGATTAAGTGATAATTACTCTTACATGAGGCTAGTTAAAACTTGATAAAACCTGATAGGCAAACCAAACCAAACAGCAGAATACCTGTAATGCTGTCCTAGAATTTAGACAAATCAGTGAAACTCACCAATTAGTCGATGCAAACAGTGTCAATGAGGGCCCGCTCCTAATTCTTTCATTTTCTCCATCAGCAAATCCCAATGACCAAGTGACCAAGTGGGAAAGATAAGTTTGAACAGCTCTCCAACTCTCTGAATCCTACTTGCAAAGTCAGAGTTTCTCAAGAGCTCTCCGAGTTGCGATTCCATGACGTCATTTCAACATGGCGGCGCTCATAGTGAAAAGTGAAAACAAGAAATAAAAGTGTGATTTAAGGATTTTAAGCAGTCTTCTGAGTATCTGTTTATATTTGTAATGGCTAAATACTGGGTGAAACTCCTCTTTCATGTCATTTTCGCCACTACTAACAGTGAATTTTCACACTGACTTTAAAAATAAAATAAGCTTTTCTAAATGCCGCCCATCAAAATGGAACTCGAAACCTAATTGGTTGGTTGTGCTGTCACTCCCTAATTGGCATTCTGACTAACCTCTTATGTTTTAACCAATGAGCTCGCTCGCCTGGTTATCTGATTCGGTTTTGCAACGCGCATGCGTTAATGTTTTCGTTTCTATCCACAGCGCATGTGTAAACAGCATCACATCATATAAAAATGTCGGTATCTTATTTTAAATACAGTAACAATCAAAAGACAAATACAGGACAAGTTTCACATTAAAAAAAAACCCCAGTAAATATGGCTGACACATCAGATAATTTAAAAAAAAACTTTTTTTTTTTTTTTTTTAAATTATCTGACATTCACAGTTTTAGGCTGTTCTTGTTGTTCACGAATCTAAAGCTGCTTATTAGTGCTTAAAAAGATTAAATTTAGGGATCATTCTGAATAATTTGCATTTATGCATGTAATATTTACCCATTAATATCATCACATTCCCAGTGTACTCAGTATCAGAATCTTAATGTGGGAATGAGCAATATTACATCACATAACTTAAAATTTAAATTAGTATTTAATTTCTTTACAATTAAACAAAAAAGGTGTGTGTGGGTGGGGGTGGGGATATAATAGGACAAAAACATAATTTACTGACTCATGCTTTCTCAACTTTGAGCCAAGATAATAAATCTAAAAATAAATCTATATTTCAAAATTGGTTTAATAACAATATTTTATTAGTTTCTCAGCTGTATATTTTTTTAAAATAGTTTTTAAATCCACAAACATTCCACTTACTAAAAGAGAGTTTGCTGTGGTAATTGATTCTATTCCTAATAGAGTTACTTTTAAAGGGTCGGTATGTAATTTCTATCCAAATCCTTTTGTATTCTGCTTTTTTTTTTTTTTTTTTTTTTTAAAACACTTTGCACAGTGCCATCATGTTAAAAGTGATGATCTGATTTTAGATCAGGCACTCTGCAGAACTAAAGCCTCACCAACGGCTGTGTGTCTTTGTGAACAGTTCCTAAACACGGGTTAGCTTTTCATGGAAACGGAAACGTAGCAATGTAACGTCCTTTATTATTCGTCATACTCGCTGCTAGCTAGCAAGCCTGATGCTGGTTAGCAAGCTCTGTTTTTGCGTTTGTGTTTTATAGTCTCTGTCATTTACTGTATATCATAATGAAAAGTGTGTAATCATTGCCTAAATGCTGTGGTATAAGACGAATAAAACAGACTAACCTTTATTGCTTACTTGAAAATGAAATATGAGAGAGAGAGAGAGAGAGAGAGAGAGAGAGAGAGAGAGAGTGGCAGCTTGCAGAAATAAATGTTTTAGGCAGACGGAAAAAGTGAATAAAAAAATACTTTTACTTCAAACAAAACAAAGAAACGTGTTTGTTTGTTTGTTTGTTTGTGTGTGTGTGTGTAAGACTGTGAAATATTTGTGAGTTGGTTTGCTTGGGTTTAGCAGCCAGTGTATGATCTGGGTCCAAACATGTGCTCCCTCGGGAGATGTACACACACACAAACACACACACATGGCTGCAGGCTGAATTCCACTCAGCAATTTTAGCTCGTTTCGTACTTGACCAAAAGTCTACATCCTGTTCCTAACTGCCGGCAGAGTGTTTCAGGGTTTGTTGGCACACTCACGCATGAGCTAAGGCAAAGAGTGATAGAGAAAGTAGGAGAGTAAATGAGGGAGGAGAGAAATGCAAGAAGCAAAGGATTACGGGGGGGTAAAGCCAGTTCCGCTATGCAAGGAGGTCTGCTAGAGGTCAGGACCATTAAACATAGTTCAAAAACACAAACACTAAGAGAGAGAGAGAGAGAGAGAGAGAGAGAGAGAGAGAGAGAGGGAAAGTCATGTAATGTGGTCATGTAATAGCATTATACGTGTCCTCTTTCTCAAACGGAAATGTATGCACTGTATATATTAATGTATATCACGCTCACACAATATAACAATATATATGGCACAAAACCTGTCATTTATTTGGCATAGACTTCTTGTTGTTTATACATCTACCCCTTACAGCTAGACTGAGATCATCTAGTGGCGTAGCTCAAATCAGTCTCGCACCGACACAGAACATGAGGGAAATACTGGTTATAATCAGCAAACATTGAAATTCTACTGCCATATCTTCATCGGTGGAAATGGTTTCAGTAAAGCACTGATGATTACGGATCAGCAATTGAAGATATAGAGATTTTTTTCCCAGCAAAACAGTAGTGTTACATTTAAAAAACCTGTGAACATTTAGTTGAGTTGATAGCTAGCTATAGTAGGCTAGATTACTTCACATTCATTTGCTAGATATAGTTAAAAGTAGGCTAGGTTACCTCACATTCATTTGCTAGCTATAAATAATAGTAGGCTAAGTTACCTCAAATTGAGTTGCTAACTATAGTTAATAATAGGCTAGGTTACTTCAAATTAATTTGCTAGCTATAGTTAAAAATAGGCTAGGTTACCTCACATTCATTTGCTAGCTATAAATAATAGGCTAAGTTACCTCAAATTGAGTTGCTAACTATAGTTAATAATAGGCTAGGTTACTTCAAATTAATTTGCTAGCTATATTTAAAAATAGGCTAGGTTGCCTCACACTCAGTTGCTAGTTATAGTTAATAATAGGCTAGGTTACTTCACATTGAGTTGCTAGCTATAGTTAATAATATGCTAGGTTATCTCACATTGAGTTGCTAGCTATAGTTAATAGTAGGTTAGGTGACCTCACATTAATTTGCTAGCTATAGTTAAAAGTAGGCTAGGTTACTTCATATTGATTTGCTAGTTATAGTTTTTAGTAGGCTAGGTTGCCTCACATTGACTTGCTAGCTATAATTAATAGTAGGCTAGGTTACCTCACATTAATTTGCTACTTATATTTAATAATAGGCTAGGTTGCCTCACATTGAGTTGCTAGCTATAGTTAATAATAGGCTAGGTTACTTCACATTAATTTGCTAGCTATAGTTAATAGTAGGCTAGGTTACTTCAAATTAATTTGCTAGCTATATTTAAAAATAGGCTAGGTTGCCTCACACTGAGTTACTAGTTATAGTTAATAATAGGCTAGGTTACTTCACATTGAGTTGCTAGCTATAGTTACTAGTAGGCTAGGTTACTTCACATTGACTTGCTAGCTATATTTAATAATAGGCTAGGTTGCCTCACACTGAGTACTTCACATTAACTTGCTAGCTATAGTTAATAGTAAGCTAGGTTACCTCACATTGATTTGCTAGCTATATTTAAAAAGAGGCTAGGTTGCCTCACATTAATTTGCTAGCTATAGTTATTAGTAGGCTAGGTTACCTCACATTGATTTGCTAGTTATAGTTAAAAGTAGGCTAGGTTACTTAATATTGATTTGCTAGTTATAGTTATTAGTAGGTTAGGTTACTAATAACTATAACTAGCAAATCAATAAAATAATCAAAACACTGAGTTGCTAGCTAGCTAGCTAGTTAATAGTAGGCTAGTGTCCATTTGTGTCTTCTTTCTTTGGTTGATCCTGGTTGTACTGCCATTTATTTTTTATTTTTTGTTAGTTTTTACTAGTAGACTCTTTCGATATAAAATATGCCAGAGGTGGTGTCATATACACACACTCACACACATTCTTGTCCTAATCCCTTTTTATACCATAAAACTACACTTGGGAGCAGTGTTTGGAAGAGATTGTCAGTTTCAGCTCATAAATATTGCACAGTGTAAACTTTGAGTGAGGAGCTTGATGGGGAGCTAAAGTAAAATCCCAGCTCACACACCCACACACACACAGACAGTAATATCTCTCTAACTCAATACAAAGAGAGCCGGGCTTCCTGCTAATCCCTGCTTTCATTGCCACAGAAGCCTGCACTCTGTCTGAAGTGTTGACGAAGAAGTCCTGAGAGTGACAGGACAAGAAAGATGTACAGTTGGTCGCCATTTTAATTTCCATTCTCTTCCTTCTTCAGCTGAATAAAATGAATTAGATATGTTTACCTGAATTGCAGAAATATAAATAAGCCCTAAAAGCTGGTTTTACACTGTTGGATTACAGCAGTCTTTCAACATTACTTGCTACACTGTATGAGATCCCAATAAAATCCTGAACTGAAAATGAGCAGAAAATGGCTCACAAAAACAAAACATTCTTTAAAGTAAGCTTAAAGTAATAAAGATATTTAGAATGTCTGTCCATTAGCATGTTTATGTTTCGGCATTACCTTTAACATATTTTTAGCTGTCCTGTGAGTTTGGCGTCATCCTGTTGGTGGCTTCGTAGCAGCATCCACAATCTGAAATCTTAAGATGGTGTTTCATCCCAGTTTCGCAGTCACAGACAAAAATCACACATCATAAAAGAATTCTTTGGTTGTGAGTTGAGATCGGCAGTCTCAGAAAGTGCAACGTGACAAGCTTGCTGGTGGCCGATTGCAACCAAAGATAGCCGACGAACAAGTTCTGGCAGTGTGAGAAGAAATTTCTTATAAAATCTCAGAGTGTGAGCGTTGCTACGATGCTGGACTAAAAGCCACCAATAAGAGGATGGTATGGGATGACGCCAAACTCAGCTACAAATACAATAATGGTGATGGCGAAATGTAAACGGAACATGCTAATGGATAGAAACAAGTCAAACTTGACACCAAAAGCATCAACAGGGATGCCTCCGCCACCAACATGTCTAGTCGTTCTTGTTATTAATTTGTTTGTCACAACTTCCCTTAAAATATACTTCAAACGTGAAGGAAGCCATTGGAGAATATATTGACCTTCCTGTGACCTTGACACTGTTTGGATCAATTCCAAAAGCTAATCAGTTCATTTGCTGGTTACAATGAAAATTCCATATAAATTCTAAAAACATCCAACCAGTCGTTCTTGAGATATCGTACTAACGAGAATCTCGAATCTCGGACAGACACATGGACGGACCGATTGCAAAAATCGTAGCTAGCTCACTGACAGTGGGCCTTGAACATGAACGCATAAGTAACATCTTTGTATGACAAACAGGAAGGAAGCTATTAAAGAAAAAAATTATTTCAGGTATAAAAGTATGCTTATAACTGCAAGATCACGTAATGTTAATAATGTTTGCGTTGACGATGACGTAAGCAAAACGTAGTAATTTTTCTGTCGTTGGAAGATCTTCGTTGTATAATCGGACACGAACTCGCACACCACGAACTCTCGGATCATCTCGTACAGTGTGATGAGCAATAATCTGAAAAGACAGCTAAAATCGTGGTCTAAATCTGTCTTTAATAGAAAATTATCACACTGCCAGAACTTTCTCGTCGGCCATCTTTGGTTGCAACGGCACTAGCCATGGTCACGTTCCGCGATCTCGACTCACGACCAAAGAATTCTTTTTCTACGATGTGCAAAAATCTTAAGTGTAAAGTTGGCTTTGGAGGTTAAAGGTCATCTTTTCTGTGCACAGTGTGTGTTAATGAACAACACTGCTGTCTGCTGGATGTTTTTTGCGGATATTTTTGATGACTAAACGACTCCAGTGCTCGAAGACACGCAATGATTTCACTCTTTTGCCTCAGCACCTATTTCAGACGGGACAGGTCATGCCCTGAGGACTCTGCTATGCGGATTAGGACGCGGCCCGGCCTTCTGAGCTGTCAGTGGTGTTCAGTGTGTTTCCGGTCCTCCGTCATGTTCCCGGTATGCGCGCACTCAAATAGAGCTCCGCGTGCCTGTCCGCGCGCCGGGCGGAAGTAAACCGGAACAAGGTCTCTGCAGACACACAGAGTAAAAATAGCAAATACCGACATGGAAGGAGGAAATAAATAGAGTGAACATACAATAAAATAAGAGAAAATCATATTAATTACAAACCAGGCTATAAAACGCAACAACAGCAACAACAACAACAACAACAATGAATACATGTGGAACTGTTTCATTTAAAAATAATGTTTTAACTTTAAATAAAGGCTAAGTAGCTAACTGTATCAGGTCCATTTTCTCTTCTCATCCTAAGCATTAAGTTTTCAAATACTACTACTAATCATAGGTTCATTTGAAGTAGAAAACAGATTTTTACATTTAAAAAAGTCAATTAATTTCTACAGTATTAAACTATGTTTTCATATATAAAAAAAGGACGCCCTCCAGGCGCAAACGCACGAGCCAGAACAGAAACCTGGGTTGCCAGATTGACAGTTTCACACGCATCGAGAAATATTTGCCCAATAAAATTGTTATTCAACGGAAATATGCTACAGTATGAGTGTAATATAAACCACCAGGATAATATGTCAATCTCGTATTTTAAATGAAATGTCCCTAAAGAAGAAATGGATATTAAATCACAAATTATTTATCTGATTTATATGATATGTGAATATGAACTATGCAAACACAAGCACACTGTGCACTGACTACTGATAAAGATTATAGACAATATTACCAATTTAATACATTTAGCTACATTTACTGTTTGTCCTATTTACAAATTTTACAGCAGGCTATTATTATTATTATTATTATTATTATTATTATTATTTGTTATTATTTATTTTTAATGTAATAATAATAATAATAATAATAATAATAATAATAATAGTTGTTGTTGTTAATTATTATTATTATTATTATTATTATTTAGGTAAGATTTATTTTTATTTTTTTATAAATTATGTGAAATTGTTATTTTATCTCATTTTTAATCATTTGTATTCTAATCTGTACCTAAAGAAAAGATTCCTTTTCCTTTAATTACATTGTATTTTAAGATATTTTTGTGTCCAATTTTACACTGTATTTTATTATAATTTTTTTTTGTTAAAAAAGAGTTTGTATTTATTGTATACCATTGTGTTTTCTGTGTAAAAGATTTTCATCCCAGTCTATAAAAGGTGCTGTATAAATAAAATGTATAATTGAAATATATAATGTACAATAAAATATAATTATTGTGAAATGATGCAAATTGTTCATTTTAAATGTAATTAAAGTGAATTTGGCCATTGAAATCAGTATCAATAATAATAATAATAATAATAATAATAATAATAATGACTTCTATTATCAATAGAAGGAAAATCTTAAAACTAAAATCTGAAAGGCTCTGCTGTAACAATAATATGGGTTAAACGCCACACTCTGGCAACTCACCTAGAGCTGAGGCGCGCTGGAACCGCCCTCCTGATGTTTAACCACGCCCATCAACTGATAGACACGCCCATCTGTCTTCTACTCCAGACTGTAACGCGCTTTACTCACTAGTCGGTCTCAGCTCCATTCACAAAATCAGCAGAGATTCCAAACTCAGTGGAAGTTGCAGCAGAAACTGAGGAACTTCTTACAATTAAAAAAAAAAAAAAAAAAAAAAAAAAAAAAGTTTGCACTGATCCTAAGCTTTATCCAGTGGCAGAAAAACACCTAGTGATGTTTTACTAGACCTTCTTCTTTCCTTCAGGGCGCTGAAGCACATTCTTTCTGGTCTAAGGTAAGTCTTACTCACTGGAGAGATTTTTACATTTTCACTTGGCTTTAAAAATAAAGTGGCAGAAAACTGGACTGACATGCACGTGCAAGGACAGTGCAAGGACATTTAATGCATTTGAAATAAATAAATAAATAAATAAATAAATAAATAGTTTGTCTTCACACTCTTACTGACACCTGTGGCATTCTTTCCTCTCTGATCTTCATCTAGCAAATAAATGAGTTTTTATCTTCCCATGATCCTAAGCTGAGCATTAGAGAAAGATGCATGAAGAATATATATATATATATATATATATATATATATATATATATATATATATATATATATATATATATAT
>CM040478.1:16263937-16293104 GCA_022758105.1 Pangasianodon gigas | reverse complement strand
ATATATATATATATATATATATATATATATATATATATATATATATATATATATATATATATATATGTTTCAGTTATTATTACAGGCTGCAGAATAATCCAGGCTTCAATATCACAAAAAAGTCTTAGATATAGGTTATGGTAGCTTTGTCGGTACAAGCCGAGAGCGGATATAGAAATTGAATCCAAAACTATAATTATGGAATTGTGTTTTATCTAATGCCTTGTTGACAGGTCAGCTCCAGTGCGAAAACAGGGTCGTAAAAATGATTACGTGCTATTATTCTGGTCTTTAAATCCATTATTCTGGTTTTACTTCAACTTCAGCTTTTACAGCTTTTTAAAATCATGATGGGATTTTTTTTTGGCAGTTAAAGGCTAATATTTGGGTTTGTGGCACGTTTAACTGAATCATTATGCGTGTAGAGATGCTCCTGGGGAATGAGACCTCAGCAGTAAATGTCCTGTGTGAGTAAGCAGACTAACTTCTGACCCTATTATGATCACGGCACGGGTTCAAATTAAAGAACAGGGCAAACATCATATTACCATCATAGTAATTCATTCGAGCCATTACAGCGTATTTATTTCTGAAATTTTCACTCATGCAGATGTAGAACTGAACTGCAGTTCGAGTAGACGTAACAATATTTATGCTTGTTTTTAGTTTTTTATTTAGGCTTAACTATGATAGCTACCTGATAACCAAAACAACCTTGAAACTACCACCACCAAGTGTTTTTTCTTTTTAAAAAAAATCAACAGTCAGGGACTCTCTGAATGGGAACTAGAGAGCTGCTGAACTTTCTGCGCAGACTGGATTCTGCCTGTTTGGATCTGAAGAAATGCTTATGACCGAGCTCGCCACAGAAGTGCATACAGGAAGGAAGCGACCATGATTACAAAACAAACCTTGCGTTTTATTCATTTGGGCACATGCTTTTATACGATGCATTTGAAACCGCCGTGCAGTCGAGGGTGAAGTGTCTTTGCTCCAGGGCGCGACAGTGGTTTTTTTGGCAGTCCTGTGATTTGAACACAATCTTCCATCACTGCTACGGCCACGGGACATTAACCACTGAGCTACCGCTCATAAAACAAGCTCATGTAAATAAATCCCATTGAGCTACCACTGGCCATAAAAGAAATGCTTATGAATATAAAAGGTTTCCATGAGATGGACCGTCTATGGAGGCAAAGGAGTTTTTTCAAATCACAAGACTGTTGCATCGTTATGCTTGACCTAGATAAGTTCTTAGTAAAATGTGTAATTTAGGCTGTGAAATAAAGTGTGTAAATCAGGAATAAAGAAATGTCCACATCAGTTATTGGTAAATTATGATCACCTGTTTGGAAGCCATACATGACATTTCTTCGGTCCATGTTTGACAAAAAAGTTCAGATTTATTATATAGATTGATTTATATGGAGTTTTATATGGTACCCAGGTCTTCTATAAAGGTTGTATAGGGTATATAGGGGATTGTACTGTATATAGAGTTTATATGGTTTATAATTGAATGCTTACATCAACATTTGACTCCCAAAAGTGTCAAATCAAGTTGAATTAAGTCCTCGTCTTAGTCTAATCCTTCAATGTTTAAAGTAGTATCGTGTTCTCACTTGCTTTTGACCTAAACTTGTATATTTGTAATTGTTCTGCACTGGCATGTGAACAAAAAAACGAAAAAGAAAAAAAAAAAGTCCATAAAACAGCTACGGCCCATTGGAGAGAAAGTTGACTCGAGGGCCCCTAGTGAGGGACGAGCGTATGAGAAAAGTAAAGACAGGAACGGAGGGATATGGGAGGAGAGCACACTGAAAGAAAAAAGCAAACATTCCTGCCTCGGTGTCTCAGAGATTTAATTAAGGGCTCTGGAGTGGGCACTCAGAGGTGAAGGCTTAAACCCAACCCCCCCCTGCTCCGAGCATGGACTAATCCCAGGGGTCAGTTTATAAGTGCTCGGGTCATGCCAATGTGACAGCTAAATGGGGGAGAATCAGAGGAAGCTTGCACGCTAATAACTGGATAACGGAGGTATGATTAGGAATAATCATGTGTTTCCGTGTGTGTGTGTGTGTGTGTGTGTGGATGTTAATGTGAATAGCATCATTAGCCTATAAAGACTCAGTCAATTTGCCCATCACTGATTGAGATAACAGCTGGCCCTGTTTGATGAAAACATATGTTAAGCAAGAAATAGCCTTCCCATTTTGGGAACGTGAGCTCATGCGTCAAATATAAGTCTGTGTATCATATAGCCGCCATGCAAGTGTCTTGAGATGTGCAGTAATACTGCGGTCAGTCTTATCCTGGTGCGCTTAGTGAATGGCATCAGTAACAGGATTCAATACCACCAGCATTGTCTGTGTTCATAGAGAAGTCCTCAGTTATAATTCTTTACGTTTACTCCCAATAGAACACCGATTCTGTACTCATTTGCTATTCATTGCTCAAGCAAAAATGATCAATTTCAATCCCTTTTTGCCCCAGAGTGTATCAGTCTCAATGCTGGAGCGTTTTTCCAACACAAGTTCGAAAAACAAAAAGCCGAACCAAAAGCGAACCAATGGGACTTGGGCTGTAGTTCATTTTCAACCTCTTAGAAATCAGAGAAACGACTGCATTGTTGTTAAAGCATGCAGTGACAACATGGAAGAAGTGCTTGGATTAACACTCTTCCTTTTCTGTCACTGAACATTTGGTTATCGCTGACTACATATTAAATTTCGCCAGTGATAACAGCAACACGAAACCTGCTGTTGAGGGAAATATGACTAAAATATGACTAATATGGCTGAAGGGAAGTTAACACATTAAAAATCATGAATCATGCACCATATACGGTCAAAAAAAAATTCAAAAGGGTTGGGGTTGCGCCTTAATTTTTTATTTTTTTTAACGTTAGACATTTATGAAGATTGAGAAATAAAATAGCCCAAACCATACAACTGGAAACTTTGGTACTAGACTGGTGCCAAAAATTACAGTATATTGTGCAATGGAAAAAAGGCATTTAGTGTTAGTTTTTGCATTGCAGTATTATCTCCTGTATTATTATTATTATTATTATTATTATTATTATTATTATTATGACACTAATGCTAGTATTAGTTACTTTCTTAGAATTCTAATACTAAGTTGCTGTGGGCTAATAATAATAATAATAAGAAGAAGAAATCGTTGGGATTTTTTCACCAGTATGACTGAAATCTGAAAATGTACATACGCGATGCATAAATGAACTTCTTGTTGGTCTGAGATTTCTCCCCGAGACGTCTGACATGCGACTCTGTAAATGTATAAACAGAGCAATGTAAACAGTGAGGTTATCTCCACATGTTAGGTCATAACCCTGCCACACCACCCACATACATCATGTTACATCATGGCCTTTGCACTAACAGGGGTCCTGCCCTAATCATTAGTTATACGATACTATGATATTCAGCATACACAATATTGCTGTTTTCAGACAGTGATAAAGTGTGTCTTATTTGGAAGACAGCATAAGGGCATTGACGGTTCGAAAAAAACCATAGCGGATAATAGCTAACCCTGTTCAAAAAGCCAAGACGTTAGCTAGCAATTATGAGTAAACGAATGTACCGTATGTCACATGCTAGAAGAAAGGGATAAAACACACTAGAGCTTGCTGTTACAGGAAAATAATAAGCAACAGAGTGGTGTGATGCGGCCTGAGGTGAAGCGTTTTATCTGTTTATGGTTACTTTCCTCTTACCTCTGGCTGTTGCTCTGACACTGGAGACTCCTTCCCAAAATTTTAAATGCTTGCTGGAAACATCACTATATCGACAACTACACACTTCCGTTTATGTGGAATATCTGTTTACGTCTGCCATATGAGTAGAAACTGTGACATGAAAGGAAAAGAATTAAAAAAAAAAAAATCATTACTACATGTTCAACATGTTGCAGAGTGAGTGAAAATGAAAAGTTTTGGCGAGATTACAAGTGATTAGAAAAATAATTTCCTTCACTGCTGTAATCTCAATGCCCATGAGCCAGAGGCTCATTAGATGCCACTCTGTGTGTATGTGTGTGTGTGTGTGTGTGTGTGTGTGTGTGTGTGTGTGTGTTAGCATGCACTTGTAATAACCTCCCACAGGAATTTGGGAGGCATGCACACTGGCAGAATTAAGGAAAGGAACAGAGCCAAGAGAAATAGAAGTGCATACACACACACACACACACACACAGAACACAGACACACAGACACACAATTAAAGTACATGCCTTGACCACACACTCCCTCACATTTCGGATTTATGACTTCCTCTCTAAATTAAGACATTACTAATGGATTACTGATGAATAACACGTATGAGCATGCGCCAGTACGTCGTTATACAATCTACTATGATATCCATCTCACACTGTAATGTCAACAAAGTAACAACTGACCTCCACACTGCATTATTTTGCTAAAAGTGATCAAAATGGCGGAAGTTTGTTTAGCGGTTGATGCTAAGTGTAACCGCGGTGTATTTTTAGTCAAATGGAGCTTTACTAAAGTAATCTACAAACACTTTTGAGGAAAATGTCGACATTCCTGACAGATTTGTCCCGTTTACAGCGTCGCTACACTATTATATAGTCCGCCCTCCATTCAGAAGGAGGCCGGAGCGTTAGCATAGCATCAGCATAATCGCCATCCCATTCAGGCAGCAGCACAAGACAGCCGTCTCAAATAAAGTTCCTTATTCTGGTTTAAAAAAAACCCCAAAAAAACCAATGAATCACTGCGAGACTGTAATCTTAGTGATTTTTTCAAGCAGACTGGTTCACTTCATTTTAATCTCATTTCCAAGAAAGGCTCTGTACAAAGGTTTATTGTTCATTGATTTGTCTAGCAGAAGGAAGACAAAGCATTTGGAATAATAACACAACTCGACTCACGTTTACACGTAGACGTCTTGCTAACAGCGTCTTAGACCAAAAACACAGAGAAAGATTTATTTAGCTTCTGAGTGAAGACGCCAAACCAAAATGTGTGGCCGAGAGAAACAGTGACTCATTGTGTATGTGTGTGTGTTTACAATGATTTAGTGGGTAGGGTATTTTTATTTACCAAAAGATATTCCTCCATCATTTAGCTATCCACTACACTTCAGTCGAGTGTGAGGTGTGACACAAACAGTCAGTTCAGGTAATTCAGTTGTCTAAAATCTTGTGTTATATGCTATATTCACTTTGTTTACAAAACCTTTCCACAAACAGCCCATTCTTTTGGTAATCACAACTTCAGAAGTCAAAATCTTCTGACACGTTGTTGACTCTTTCAGAACACACGGAAGTTCGGTTAGCGGTTGGCGCTAAGTGTAATTGCAGTGTAATTCTACTCATCTGAAGCCTTTTTCCTAGTAATTTCCAAACACTTCTGAGGGAAATGTTAATATTTCCAAAGGTTTTGAGTTGTTTTTCATTTTATTACACTGCTGCATTGTCCGTATAGAAGGCTACACGCTAGCTACTGTAAAAGTTAGGATACCTAGCAAGAGTGTTTTCATGGTTTTAACCCTTTTTAACCTCTTTCTTCTCCTTCTCATCTGGAAATCACAAAGTCATGTCTTTAAACACTATCTAGTATCTAACAAATGACTTCCTCCTTACAAAATATAGTTTACTGGTGGAAAAATATGACTAGCATCTACAGCTAAGTCTAATATTGTTAACATAATTATGCAAATGCTAATAATAGTGTCAGTGGCTAAGTATAAAAAGAGGACACGAGAGTCCTTTGTCATTATACTCGTATGTGTGTGTGTGTGTGTGTGTGTAAGATGCTAGTTTACTAACTACACACACACACACACACACAGATTGAGACATGGGCAAAATCATTCAGCACCACACTTTCTGAATGAGAAACAGATCTCCCCGTCAGAGATCAGCAACATAGATAAAGAAGCCAGAGGCAAAGCCTGTACCCCCCCAACACACACACACACACACACACACACACACACACACAGACTCCCTATTCCTTGTCAGTGGAGCACAGCGTTTCAACAAACACCGCATTGTGTCTGAGTTTCCTTCATGTGAAATTACGCTAAAGATACTGATACTGGAGTCTCCTCATGTCAACACCTTACACATGCACACACACACACACACACACACGCGCACACACACAACTGTCACACTGATTTTTTCTTTTTCTTTGTGCTGACTGGTTTTGCCTCATTGATCACCTTTGAACGAGGATTGATGATCTCACTTTGAACGCACACACACACACACACAAGAAAATAAACATCTATGTCACAACGTGTGCATTTGTGTTCTCTTAGCTATCTTCTATGTGTGTGTGTGTGTGTGTGTGTGTGTGTGTGTTTTCCTCTTAAAACCTTCAGGTTGTTGCCTAACCTACTAAGCAAACAGGCCTGCAGGTCAGCACATGCTTTCATACAGACAAATCAAGTTTGAGTATAAGTGACATTGGACCACAAATGTGTGTGTGTGTTTGTGTGTGTGTGTGTGTGTGTGTGTGTGTGTGTGTGCGTAGGCATGTATTCAACTTTTTACCTTAATTGTCCCCATGATGATAGGGACACACTCAGCTATACTCAACTAAACAAGGCAAAAGATTTCTTTCTGTGGAACTGAGGTTAATGTTAGCATTAATTAGCTACAGTACAGTACAAGACAATTTAAATAATAGAGTGTGTGTGTGAGTGTGTGTATGTGGGTGTACACTCGATTCTGTATATATGGTTGGGTTTAGCCGCATTAGGGTTAGTATGATGATGTACTGGTTCCGAGGAAAAAGTGTAAAATGTTACAGATGACTGCACAACATCAAACTTAGGTGTTATATAAAACATGAACAATAAGGAGGAAACAGCTGAGCAAACTGATGTGAGGTCCGTCCTAGCGTGGATTAAGATTCCGGCACACCCGGGCAGGATTGAGGAGGCCCTGAAGGGGTGCCTGGAGGGTAGGAGTGTGTTTCAGCTTGCCCATCATTCTGTCTTCACACATCAAACATGTTTCTCTTCCCCCAACTCAGTGTGGTGTGTGGATTGAGCTCTAGAGTTGAGAGAGAAAGGCTCGGAAGTAGAGCGATCCATATTACCAGGAAGTCTCAGTCACGCAGGAAAAAAACAGTAAAGTGAATTACAATTCATACATAAACAAGGCATAAATAAACAATTTAAAATTTGGGCAAAAAAAAAGCAGCTGGCTTCCAAAAATCCTCACCACTAATCCACATTCATATCTAAGCATCTCTGCCACATAACTTTAAAACCTTATCAACTAGCAAAGCATGCTAAAATGCTTAAAAGGCTGTAGAATTTCCCATTATTAAATGTTAGCACTTCATACTAGTACAGGTCAAACAAACACCCACGTTATAAGTTTTTATTGTTCTTCGTACTGGAGCATGAGCGCACACCCCAGATCTACAGCACTTCAGAGAATTATAAGCTGACTTTGTAAAAAATGCTGACTCTGAACATTACATCAGTTTGCAGTTTATACAGGAATGTGCAGGTAGGTGTGTGCGTTAGATTGTGACATTATCTGCACCTGTTTGGCTTGTACAGTCCAAGTGATGCCAAAGGAAACGTCTTTGTTGTAAACATTCAAGCAATGAAAGGTAGTAAAACAGATCGAGCCAAAAACATCTCTACATGCCTGTAGTGTAAATACTAATTTAAGAGAGAAAGAGAGAGAGAGAGAGAGAGAGAGAGAGGTGAGCATATACATGCACAGATAGGATTCTGCTGTTTTTTTGTCATATAAATTAAATAATATGTAAGTGAGAGTTCTTATAGTGCTTTTTACAATACACTTGGTCTCAAAGCAGCTTCACATCAGTGCCTTAACCATCAGCAAGAGCCAAAGGGGCAAGGAAAAATTCCCTATGATACAGCTAAGCAGGAAAGAATTTTGCGAGAAACCAAAACTTGGTGAGAGAGGAGCCCGTCCTTCTCTGGCTAGCACTTGGAATCATGAGAGATAGTTTGAGAGAGCTTCTAGTTTCTAGTTTATAAGGTATCAGTTAATGGGCACAGATAAAGATACTAATATACAAGTTATAATTGGAATCACTGGAGAAAGGGCTTGTAGTCCCCGGGACAGGAGCAGGGGTTCGTGTGGCTTGAGATGGCATCAGGAGTAAAGGAGCAGGAGCTTATACCACTGAAGCTGAAAGGTCCTTGTGGACCTTTGGATGACAGGTGTAGGAGCTTGTGGACCTTAGGATGACAGGGTTTAGGAGTTTGTGGTCCTAGGGATGACAGGGTTTAGGAGTCTGTGGACCTTAGGATGACAGGGGTAGTAGTCTTTGGACCTTAGGCTGACAGGGGTAGTAGTCTTTGGACCTTAGGCTGACAGTGGTAGCAGCTTATGGGACTTAGGATGACAGGGGTAGAAGTCTGTGGACCTTAGACTGACAGGGGTAGACTGACCTAGTGGGCCTCACTGTGGCAGAAATAGGAGCTTGTGGGACTTGTGGTGGTGGGACTTTCTGGGCCTCAAAATGGCAGGGGCTTGTGGCCCTCAGGATGACAGGAGTAGGAGCTTGTTAGAAAAAAGAGGTGGCAGGGGAAGAAGCTGTGGGCCTCATAGTGGCAGAAATAAGAGCTTGTGGGCCTCAGGGTGGCAAGAGTAGGAGCTTTTGGGACATAAGGTGGCAGGTGTAGGAGCTTGTGTGCCTCAGGATGGCAAGAGTAAGAACTTGTGGGACTCAGGTTGCAAGGACCTTCTGGGCTTCAAAATGACATGGGAGTGTGGCCCTCAAGATGACAGTGGAGAGAGTTTGTAGGACTCTGTGGCAGAAGTAGGAGTTTGTTTGAAAGAGGGATGGCAGGGGTAGAAGCTTATTGTCGGTATCCGAATGTCAGGGGCATCACCCATAGTTGCCCAGGTCTGGTGTCAAACTGCATTTTGTCTCTGTATATGGCTATGAAGCCAATCACACAAACACAACACTAGAACTGCCATGTTTGCCAACTAATTAACATCTGCCATAGTTGGAGTTACTGCACACAAACGCATGCACACTCATACATGCCCACAGAGAAATATGCATCACACCTTCTTAATGTCCGTGCACTGATGATGCTTTCTTTCCATGTTTTATATCAGAACAACTATTAAAAGAGGTTTTAATAGCTAAATGCAAATCTTGATAATTCTAGTAAAAAGCCATTATGAATTTTAGAACGTTGGGAAATTCTACGGCTGTCTTCCTATATTGCTTTTAACCCTTGGTCGCCAACATCTGTTGAATACAACTTATTTGATCAACTCAAGTGAAGTTCAATAGACAAACCTACTGAGCCAACATAACTGTAGACTTCATGAGCAGGAAGTCACTGTGATCTGATTCAATTTCCTTTTTTTTTTTTTTCCTGGTTGCCGTGATAGTTATGACTTTCAGCTATATGTCTTTATATACTTTAGCGCTGGGGTCATCAATTAGATTTGACATGGGCCAAATTCTTGCCGAGCAAATACTAAGTGGTTCTTGCGGGCATGCTGATACACACTTCTGAGTCATGAGAGGAAGTCAACAAGAGACTTTTGGAAACTGTAGCATAATTGTTTTTTGGATGAAGCAAAGGACTCCCGACCAGAAAATAAAAATATATACTATTTCTACATCTATGTGTTCATATTAGATTGTTTTGTGTGTGTGTGTGAGTGAGTGTGTGTTTGTTGCTAACTCATTGCCTGAATGCTGTAAATGAATGTCTGCCACTAATAGCTCACTAGTTAGAAAACAAAGAGAGAGAGAGAGAAAGAGAGAGAGAATGTTAAAGAAGGATAACAAAACGAACGAAAGGATATGTGACAGTATCAGATTGTTTGAATAATGAGGCATGTGTGTTTGAGTTCACTAAGCAGGGAGGGTGGAGAGGAGTGTGTCGCCTCACAATGCGGTTCATTGTGTCTAAGCGTCCGTAATCCTTGGAGGTGCTACCACACACACTCCGTACGTGCGCATGCAGCTGAGTCATGACCATATGCCAGAGGAACACACACACACACACACACACACACATATACTGCATACCAGTTTTCAGTCCCTACTGGCTGAAAATAGAGGATAAAAAACTTATACAGCTCAAATTAAACGAAAGAATAAATAAATTGAGATATTAAACATGATCTTGCTTTGACTTACTATCAGGAACTAAGGAAAAGTACACTTTAGATACTTCTTTTGAGAGTGTATCTTCTCAAAGCAAACTGCAGACACCAAACAATCTGACTGAAAAATATTTGGGTTATTGTGTAAATTGTATTATTTCCTGATGTAGCATTTGTACATTTTCCTGATGTATCAGGATATAATACAATTTACACAATAACCCAAATATTTTTCAGCCAGATTGTTTGGTGTCTGCAGTTTGCTTTGAGAAGATACACTCTCAAAAGAAGTATCTAAAGTGTACCTTTACTTGTTGCTGGGGTGTTACCATCAAGGAGGTCCCCACAAGGAAAACTTGCAGATTTTATTTAAAAAAAAAAAATTAGCCAATAGGTTTCTATTTAGTTATTGGGGATGAGGTTTGGGTTAGGTTTAGGTGTAGCATAGCATTAGCTGCATTATTAATTATGTCAGTGGGAGGTCCTTACAAGGATAGTATGAGAAACTTGTGTGTTAGTGTGTGTGTGTGTGTGTGTGTGTGTGTGTGTGAGAGAGAGAGAGAGAGAGAGAGATTCAGAGGAACTAAACTGGAGTGCATCACTCAGCATGCTTGTCCGCATCTTATCTAAATGCTAACTGTTAGAAGTGAAGTGCTGATTTTATTGAGTGTGTGATGAGATCTGCAGAGAGAGAGAGAGAGAGAGAGAGAGAGAGAAACAAAAAAAAATGTATCGGAATTTGTTGTTGACTCTTCCTTTCATAGTAATGATCTAAGCTATGATCTGTGCCTGAAAAATTTGTTATATTGCAGTCTATAGATAGATAGATAGATAGATAGATAGATAGATAGATAGATAGAGATGTACGATGTGAGATGTACCTATGTTGTTACTGGTATGTATCTGGGAGGTCACATTTCACTCCATCACACACACGAACACACACACTTAGAGAGGAACCTGATCCAGGTATGTGTGTTTGCGACAGAGAGAGAGATGAAAAGAGTGTTTGATGTGGATAAACACACACACACACACACACACACACACACATGTAACACTAACTGCATGCGGCCTTGGGCCATACAGAAAAGCCTACTCATCCACTTTGTGTGTTTAAATGGGGTTAACTGTGTGTGTGTGTGTGTGTGTGTGTGTGCTAATTAGTGTGTGGATTGCTGTTTGTTTTGGCTGTTTTTATATCTGTTCATCCCAAGCCTCAATCACTACGCTAACGCGGCGCATAGAGAGTTGCACTGATTAACCGAACCATTTCATTCAAATATTAATGAGTCCTAGTAACACAGTGTTCATTTTTGATTTGATCTGGACAGAGTTAATGTTAAGAAGGTGATGATAAACAACGAAACAATACATTAGGGGTGTAATGCAATGCCACTGTATAGTGCTCCAAATATCTAAACGATATAAATCGAAGATATAAATATGAAAATGAAATGAAGAAAGCAAGTGAAGAATGATGGCCTCTTGGTTGTGAAGTACAAATGAAACAAACTTTTCCATAACGGAGAAGTGAAAAATACTTGGTAGTGGATGCAGGCTTTTGTACTGTACAGTGCATTTAAGGTAACATGATCCAGATCGTGTATGTTTGCATACACACACACACACACACACACACCATGGACACTTCTAGTAATGCAGTTACACCAAAGTACCATCCAACGCACTGCCTAACCCCAGTGTCATCTCACCTCAGGCTGAGCTTTCTGTCTGAGTGTGAAGGTTAAGGGTCAAATGTCATGAACACCGGATTGAGTCATTGGCACAACAGCTATACTATACATGAGCAATAAGAAGTGCACTTGATCACAGATTTGGATTTTCAGTCAGTGTGTTTTTTTTATATTTGATCTTACACTGTGCTAATCAGTACCATTTGAAGCCGACCAGAGTCCTAAACCCTTCATTCCATCCATCTCACCTTTCATTTAATCTCTTTTTCAGAGCTAAATTGTTCAAAAGACACGCTTTTCAATCAGGCTTTTATATCACTCGAGGGAGTTTTACTTACCCAGACTTCTTATCAATGCAGCAGTAAGTTAGTTTCAATATCAGAAAACCTTGAGTGAAAAAGCCTTTTTTTTTTTTTTTGGAAAAAGTGTCTTTATCATGCTTTAATCGTAATTCTTTTTGCCTCGAGAAGAGGTTTGGGTAAGTAAAGCTCCCGCAGATGTTTTATTGGTTGTGCGTCCATTCGTGCCATGATGCAGATTATCCAGACTCTGAAACACAACAGAAGGTTCAGTCCAAACTCTACCAGGAGGAGCCTGGTCTCTCAGGATGCTGCCTTACAAGGCCACACAGTGGTGCCTTAGTAAAAGCCAGATTCATTTCTGAGAACACTGCAGCATGCCATCGAAGGTGTGCTGCATTGTTTAAATGCCTCGAGAATAGAGGGTGATTAAACAAATGCGTTTAAGACCACGCAAGAGAGAGATGCGTACAGATTATAATTAACCACAGGCTAGGTAGTGATGTGGTCAATGGGGCCATTTGAGAGAACCTGCACCATTGTCATCTCCCACTAAAGAGTGAAAAATTAAAACAAGCTTCAGGCTTACATACAGAAATAATGTGGTCTTTTGCAATATATTAAGAACAGCTGCTTATGAGAATGGCAACAGTTTGGTGTACAGGGTGGAGGGACCAAAAGGGAGAGTGAGAGAGTCCTTGTTTTACACAGAGGCCCCTGTTTCTCCTTCCTGCCGAAGACGGATTTTTAGGGTTATTGCAAAATTCCTGCTGCGCCAGTGGGATCTTGCTTTATGAGAGAGAAGAAAGAAAAGAGAGAAGAAGAGAGAGCGAGTGAAAGGGAGAGACGTAGAGGGCGGCTTAAGCGTGTTATTGAAGCAGGTTTAGTTCCTGTCTCGCTGCCAGTTTACTCTGCGGAGGCAGACTTGGCCCGTGGCCCGCTTGTCAAACAGCAGTGCTCTGGGTGGATCGGAGACACTGAAAAACGTGTCTCAGAACAAAGGAATGAGAGAAAGACACAGAGAGATTACCATTTGGAACTTAAGTACTACGTGTCAGGCTAATGCTGGACTAAAAGGCATACGCACTAAAACGCCAAAGATATATTTTTTTGAAATGTGATTCATTTCAGCTGAATAAACAGCCAGAAATGGGTGACATCTCCCATTTGGAAAAACACACACACACACACACAAACATGCCCTCTTAGTGTCAGACTTTTCCATGAAGTTGCTAAAGGCCATAGCTGATACTCGACTGTTGAAAACTGTCAGGAAAGAAGTGGAACACTGCAAGGACATTAACACCAGCCAGTCTGATAACAACAAAACAGAGATCGAAACAGAGCAATTTGAGAAGTCAAATGGAGGCAAAATTGAGGAATAAGTGTACTTCACCATCCATAATGATGGCAGTCATCGTTTTGGCTGTACCTAGGACCATATAATGAAGCGTCAGAAGCAACCATGACTAACCATGATGTGCTTAGTAAGAGACACAGATATCAGAATTGAACTTAAAATATTTCACCCACACTTCAAGTGCGGTGAAGCCTTGGCCTTGTCTTCCTCTGAAAAAGATATGTGCAGACAGCAGCAATACGCGCACATTACTCACACACACAATGTGCACATAATCACATGACTAGGATGGTAGATTCAGTTTACAGCAGTTCAAGAGATTTCACTGGAAAACAGAGACTCCGTTTTGCTCTTCAAATATGGCCACACAAGTCAAAACTGATTTATTGTTGCACTCCAGATGATGAGCTCAGCATGGATTAGTCATATCAGTGGAGAAAAACAGCTTTAGCCTAAGCTCTCTTATAGCTTTGTGTGTACATGGACGTGTATATATAGTTGAGTGCAGATCGTATTTCTGTGGAGGTAGAATGATGGTCATACTCCACTGCCAACTAGGTTTATTTATCCGTGTCTCTCCTGTCATTATGAAACCTAGTTACATGTGTGTTGAGGGTAAGACAGTGGGTGGGCCACTTTGAATCTTCTCTCAGTGCCAAGAATCTAAGCCTTGACTGTTGACTTGTGTAAACAAACAGTGGAATCGATGAGACAGTGTGTGTGTTATCCTGGGCAAGTCAACAGTACAACCATCATTAGAATAGTCCTAGAGCTGGTGAGAGTGCTGGAAGAGCAATGCCTCTGACAAATCCTGAATAAAAATAAGGAGTCATGTCCGCAAACTTCTCAGTCAGACCACAAAGCTGTGTCGGTTGCAGTACATCAACGCCACTAATATCAAATATCTATCAAATACATTGAATATCTGTTCTTTTGGTTTAGTTCTTCTCTGACTGCAGCTAGAACAATAATAACTCACAGTTTTTTTTTTCATTTTGTTCATATTGCAGGGCAGTGGTGTTGTGACGATGCAGCTGTGGGCCCAAATATGGCAACTTGTACTGCTCCCCCTGCTGCTACTACCAGCGTCATTCTGCAGCACATGTCCCCAGCACTGCAGCTGCCAGGCCACAGGTTACATCTTCTGCATACAGCGACGTGCTTCCACCATGCCCCGAAACCTGCCTGCCTCTACACACAATCTGTACGTGTTTCAGAATGGAATTAACTTCCTGCAAGAGCAGGACTTCCTTGGTCTGGTTGATCTGGAACTGCTGGACCTTAGCCAGAACGAACTTTCAGTGATTCCTGATGGGGTTTTTGGCTCTCTTACCTCCCTGCGCAACCTCGATCTCTCTTCAAACAAAATTACTCAAATCTCTAAAGACAGCTTTAATGGGTTGCTGAAACTGGAGAGGTTGTATATCCACAACAATCGCATCCAGAGCATTCACCCAGCTGCATTTAAGGGATTGGAGCACCTGTTGGAGTTGAAGCTTCAGGGAAACCAGATCAGTGTACTTCCCACTCTGCATCTTCCCAGATTGCTGTTGCTTGACCTCAGCTTCAACAGTATTCCTGCACCTGGACCTGCTGACCTGCAGACGCCACACTTAGAGTCACTAAAGTTGGCTGGGCTGGGGCTGACCACTTTGGATGAAGGATTACTGAGAAGCCTGGGAAATCTTCATGATCTAGATGTATCTCAGAACAAGCTAGTAGGAATGCCACATGCAATAATATCTGCAAAAGGGCTAACTCGGCTTAACTTAGCAGCTAACCCTCTGGGCCCTCTTCATAAGGAGGACTTTAAGAACCTGGTAGGATTGCAAGAGCTGGATCTGAGTAGCCTGAACCTGCAGGGATTCCCTGTTGACTTTTTCCAGGTGTTTCCAAGGCTACATCACCTAACGGCTGCACAGAACCCTTTCAACTGTGTTTGTTCACTGTCCTGGTTTCCCAACTGGATGAAGAATGCAAACGTGGAACTTGGAAGGATTGAGGAGACACGCTGCCACTTCCCTCTCATAAATGCAGGCAGGATGCTTTCTGAGCTGGAACACAAAGACTTTGGCTGCCCTACCACCATCACTGAACTGTCTGAGGTACTTACTAGCAGCAGCGTGCATAATACTCCAGACCCCACCACTGCTCCACATACCACCATTAATGTCCCTCCTTTTGTCCCCAGTGAGGTGTTACCAGTTGAGCAAGACAAGCATGTGCCCTTTGAGGCCTCTGCCTCTCCCAGAGGTAGCAAGGAACATGAGGAGCACATGTGCCCTCCAAACATCTGCCTGAATGGTGGTACATGCAAGTTCGACCAAAGGGGGCAAGTAAATTGTCTGTGCCCTCTGGGTACATCGGGGATATACTGTGAAAACCAAGATGAGTCCCAACCTCCTCCGTTGTCCCCGAGAGTTGCTGTGGTGACGGTTCCTGACCAGGAACCAGACAAGATTAGCTTCCATCATGTAACCAGCACCTCAATTTCTCTGGACCTGCACCGGTACATTGAGTCCCGACCCAACATCCGTGGAATTCGTCTGACTTATCGCAACCTGTCTGGTCCTGACCGCAGACCGCTCCAACTCAATGTACCTGCATCATATCCAGAGTACACACTGAGAGGGCTACAGCCCAACTGTACATATTTAGTTTGTGCCAGTCCACTGGATGAGCCTGTAGAGGAAGCTGTCAGCTCCTGCATGGATGCTCATACTGCTGGAGCTTCTCAGCAACCCACTGTGAATAGGCCTGAACCTTTCTCCATTCTTGTACCCATACTGGTAGCGGTAGCTGTGGTGATGGCAGTGGCCATAGTTGCAGCAGTGGTGGTGGTTTTACGGAGAAAAAGGGCGAAAACTCCCACGGATATGGATCTAGGTGAACCAACCCCTTTTGAGTTAGAAGGTGTGAAGATGGGTTTGGAGAATGGAACATCATCCCAGAAACAGGCTGAGATCTTGCCTTACCCGCCAGCATCTCAGAACGGCATGGACTATGAGGTCCCATTGATCCAAGAACAATTCGCATCCAACAACAACACAGATCAGAGGATACCATCATACTTTTAGCACTGCTCTGACTTCCAGCACCTAGGGAGAGGTGCACTCTAATAACCCCTGCAGGCGGGTCAAGTGCAAACACAGTGCAGTCGCATGGTTTGAGTGTTAAAAGTGACTTTTGTCAAAGTATTTAAACAAAGTGCAATTGCCAACTGAGGTATTATTTGTTGCTGAAAGTGCCTTTTTGCATGCCCGGCTTCAACTGCACTGTTCTCTAATAAATTCGAAAGGACAGAGAGTGCACAGACTTATGCTGGTGTTGGACACAGACATAACCAGAGCGTGACCAGAGTGTGAATCCGAAAGAATTTTAACATATCTGCCTTTAGACTGCAGTCCACCTGATTGGATTTGTGCAACTCCAAGAGCTTGTCATGGTACACAGGTCCCAGACCGGATTAATACCACTTTGAAATATGATGATGAAAAACAGGATTGACTGCTCATCGAAAAGGACATTATGAGGGAATCATTTTGCCTTTCGAAAAACATGCACTGACATGAGTCTGAGGTCTGTGACTGTGCCTGCACTGATTAGAACTTTCGAATTTGTGTTCAAAAGGGCTAAATTAGAGAACGTGGACAGATTGTTCAGCCGTCATTCCTTCATGCTGCAGCTTCAAAAACACTTCTTTCCCTGGCCCTCAAATATTTTTTAGAGATTTGCTGTGAAAGAAAAATGATGAAGAGACTTTACCCTTGTGCATAGTTTTGTGCTGTATATGTGAATATTGTCTGTTTTTGAGCTGATATTTTATTTTTCTAATGTTTTATATCTCGAAGCTGCAGACATTGTTACCAGAGCCTCTATATTTTACCATTTGCTTTGTAATCACGAGCACTTGAAAAACCGGTTTGCAGTCCGTCATCTGACAAATTGTAGATCACAATGGCATTCTGTTTTATACTATTGCAGTGTATCACTTATCGTTTGGTACTTCTCGTGTACTTTATCAATCAGCCGTTGCATTATGACCAGAATTAACAGCCGTACGTGGATTCATTTAAGCTCACTGCATTATGAAGAGCCCTTTCACAAGAATATTGACTGTTTTTTGTCCCAGAAGCTCCAAATACCCAGCAATTGAACTAACTACTGAGACACTCAGAAGTAATGAAATGGTTAAATACAACCTTTAATAATAGGTCTTTTTGTAATAACTTCAGACATAATACACAATGATACACCAAGACCTAAAGGGAACTTGGAGTCTTTCAGCAAATTTGGCCATGTTGCTTCAAATTAGTACCAAGTGTGTATGTGTGTGTGTGTGAGCTTTGCTGCAGCAGACTGCGAAAAAGTTCAAAGCCAAGTGAATGTTGTTTATACATGGTCTGCCTGAAGCTGAAATTTCTAACACGTAAAGGAAAAATCCACCCTGAACCACTCTAAACGAGTTGACTTTATTTTTTAGTTCACTTCTTTCAGACATGTTGATTTGTTTTTACTTTGGTTAACGGTTTTCTACATTACCCACAATGCTGTTCTGCCTGCTTATAGTGATGCAGTGGGATTTAGCCCTTGCATCATCTCCACCTAAATGAGTGATGCAGCGGCGCTTTAGTCCTTTAGTCCTCTGTCCAGCTCTCTCACCTCCTCACCTGTACACTCTGCTCAAGCAGATCAGCTTCCAAAGCTTCAACTTGCTAATGCCACCATCAACACAATCGCGCACGTCATTTCGTAGACCGCTAACTAGCCGAGCTGAGTCATATAGCTGCATTGCATTCTGGAGCTCTGAGCCCAGCATTTGCTGTGTCCACCACTTCTACTTTGAATTTTCATTTAATTTGATTTTGAACTTTGCTGGAAAATGGTGAGTGAAAAAATTATCTCATGCTTGTTTGTTTTTAGGAATTAACAGTGAAACCTTTGCTGGCAATGTCCCCCTTCATGCAAGTGCATCACACAACCACTAACTTCTCACAGGAATTAACGATAATACAGCACCAGCCAACAAATTAGCACCAGAACGAATATAATAACAAACACATTTCATGTGTTTCAGGGTGGAATTTTCCTTTTAAACAAAAGCAATGTCTCCTTTCTCTACTAAAGTTGTAAACATCACAAATCCATTAGTACACTTAATCCTTTTTTTCCCTGGAAATACAGCCAAGATTTTCTTAATAAATAACAGCACATTTTAAAACATATCAATCCGACTAGATGGAAAAAGCGTTTTCAGCTCTGGAGTCTCCGTCGATTTGAGCGTTCTTCACTCCTGCTTGTTACCCAAGTACCTCCCAGTCTGCGCAGATGGCCTCGGCACCCAGCACATCTAAACATTTAAACTGGAAAGAGGAGCCGCTTCACACAGCGCAAGGGACCGAAACTATTTGAAACATTTGCAAAGCTTTTTCAAGTTCCCTGTTTAACTTGGGGAGTTTATTATTTCTTTCGGTAATGTTTTGTGTATGCAAAACCGAGGCTTGTCTTGCTCTCTCTCTCTCTCTCTCTCTCTCTCTTTTTTAAACTGTAAAAACACATATGTGTTTTAAAAAGATAAAAGATGTCTTTTGAGAAAATACAAAAAAATAGCTCTCTGGTCTGCGTTCTTGCTTGCTGTAATCATTTGCTTGGCTGTGGATTGGTGCTTAAGCTGCAAAACTGTAGCATTGTGTTCTTTCCTTTCACAAATCATGTGGCAATAACGTACACTAATTCCTGCTGAGCCAGTCTATGAGTCAGTAGTATTAGAGTAAGAAAGTTGATCTGGGATCAGACCTTTGTTTTTTCTTGTTGTTATTATGTGAACAGGAAGGATTCAAATATTGTGCAATGGACAGCTGGTCTCAGTCCATTTTAAGAATTAGTTCTTGTAGGAAAGGAGCAAGGTTTTACCTAACGTTTAACTTAAAAAAAAAAAAAAACAAAGCTAATGAAGCAGCTACCAAAGCGAGCTTTGATTCAGTGAGAGTGTTAGTCAGACTTTTCCTTTAACCTTCACTCAGAACCAAGAAACCCAGCTTCCTCATACTGGATAATGTCTATAACATTCATTCATCATTAGTGACATTAGCAATTTTGGGTGTTCTGCTTTAAGGCTGATCATTATCTTATGACTCACAGGCTCCTGCTGTTCATTCATCCACTCCCTTGTTGTTCCTCTCCTTTTCTCTCTTCTCCCTACTGCCATGAGTTCTGTGGCAGGGTTTGGATCCATTAGTGTCCATTTTACAGAATAAATGGCTGAATTAAGGTCAATTTGTGGAAAGATAGGCCATATTGTAGCATGATGACAAAGCATCATTTAAAACACACACACACACACACACACACAGACACAGCAACATTTTCACTGAGTAATGCAAATTTAAAAACAGTTCAAGTGAGGTGTGAGGTTCGCAGTCCTTAAATATTACACATAGGATTATGAGGAATGTGCCTCAGTGTATTCCTTTGTGTTGTAATATTATGTAAGGAATAACACACTTGAGGGTGTGACACTATAGGAAAACCATCAGCAACAAAGTGGACGTCATTTTCTAACAATTCCAACAAGTGTTTTATTCCATCTTACAATTTGCCAATGAATACCTTTTTTTTATTAATTAATTAAAGAACAACACTTAATTTTTATCCATTTATAGTTACGTTTAATGTTGTGGAACGTCCATGAGACAAGTTAGTTCCTGTTATCACTTATGTTAAATTGTTGTTGCCTCACCAGCTTCTCTTTTTTCCCTCTCGTTTGATGTTAGAAAGATACTGAGATAAGATACAAGTTTAAAGTTACAGCGTCACCTCCTTTTAGCCTTTTACAAAGCGCTGACACTGGAGACTCCTTTGAAAAAATGCTAAATAAATAAATGTCTCTTACACCATATCAATGATTATACATTTTATCCAAACTGTTTATGTTGAGCGTCTGCCATACAAGTCCCTGTGTGGCAGAACGAGTGCTTTATTATAAACCTGTGATTGAAACGAATGAACAAACTGATCAACACCTTCCGACCAATCAGAATCGAGAATCCAACAGCACTTTGGTTTAAACTCCAAAAGTTGAGTTGGAAGGTCTTCCAGCCTAGTTTACAGTGTGGTGTGATTTTTTTTTTTTTAACTTCCTTCGTGTTAGTAATATTTCATACTAGTTAGCCAAGATATTTGGAGTTTGTGTTACGCACGTACAGTAATACTGTTTTCATTTCTATTGTACGCTTCTCAAAATGAATGCAAAATCAATACACATATAATACCATACTTTTTTTTTTTTTGTGAAAGACAGTGATTTACTATGCTGGAATGTTTCATAGGTGACAGTGTAGATTTAGTGGTTAGTAACACGATATGCTGAAGCCACAGTGGATTGAAACTGAGGCGAAACATATGGTTTTTCTCCAGGGGTCAAAGGATCAACATTAATACGAACTTACGTACCTGACGTCTTGATGGTTTACTAATTTATCTCAAAACTTGCGTGAAGAGGTCTGTCCTACACAATAATGGTGGAAGGTTTTTCCAGCTTGAGGATCAACTGTAAATCTGAAGCCTCAATATTTTAAATGTATCACATACTGCTGAAACTGCAAAGCTGCTTGCCAAGGATCTGTGGAACTGCAGTGAATTCTATTATTTTTAAAAAAATCCTTCACATATGCTACACGTTTACTACTTTTGCTACTTTTGCGTGGAATAATACTAGCATGTTTAAGTATACTTATATTTGTTACTAATAGAGTAACGTTTCTAATTATACCTGAAGAGAAGTTTATAACCATATTTTACTTTTAGATGTAAACCTTGGCTTTGAAAATTATTCCTAAGCAAAAGGTTTAGGTGTCCTTATATTAGATCAGCATTATTGAATCACAATTCATACAATCTATTCAGAATATGTTTTATCAAGCAACTTTATTTGTTTTTATATAAAGAGATTTCAAATCTACTCAAAACTTAATATCAATCTATTTTTAATGTCGCACACTTCGAACAAGGCTTGTTTTTGAAAGGGCTTTGAATGTTTGGATTAAAAACGTGTTTGTTTGTTTTTTTGTAACAAAGAAAATCGTATAATTTTATCATTGATGTGGCGATGTTTTCTGTTAGGAGGCATTTATATAACATTTATGGAGGAATCTCCAGTGTCAGCTGGTGAGGCTGGTGAGGGAATGACTTTAAAACATAAAAGTTATAACAGGAAGTAACTTGTTTAGGGACATTACATGATGTTAAATATAACTATACATGGATAAAAAGTATGACGTCTTTAAAAAATAAAAATATTTTCACTTGCTTGTGGTATAAGAGGAATAATACACTTTTGGATATGCTGTTATAGGAAAATAATCAACTTGGATGGTAACGCATACCACCACCCCGTCATTCATATTTGTATGTTTGAGTGAAGCTCATAACACAGAATTTTTCTGACCTTGAACCAAAAAAAAGCCTCCTTAAGTTGGATTTCCCTCTTCAGAAAATCAGAAAGGTGTCCTGAAAAACTGAGTTCTGCACACGACATCGTATCAACATGGCTGCTCACACTGTCAACAGTAAACAGTGTAAGGTTTATTTACATTTTAAGTATTTGCCTTAGATTAATCAACATATAGACACATTCATTGGGTTAATCGACCTGTAACACCGACCATACAGTTCAGTGTTTTGAGAAGGTAAATACATTGTGAAAGGTACACTGGTATCACTAATGATAGCTGGCTAGCGTCTTGCTAGCTCATCAGCTTTTGGTGCTCAGAAAAACAAAAACAAACAAAAACCAAAGTTTTTTCTTTACTTTGTCATTTAACCCTTTCAAGCAGTACACTGGCATTCTCAATACGTATAAACAAATAAATTATTTTATCGCTGCAAGTCTGTTACAAGATTAGTCAGGACACTGTTGGGTTACTGTATGTAGAGTATCGAGACGCTGTGTTTAGCTGCTGCTGAGCAGGGCGATGAGAAAAGGGGCAGGGTGTGAGCATCCTGCGGGGCAAACAATTCACACCTCTTCACAATAACATTGGTCCAGAGATAAAACAGACAGCACAACTAAAGCTTTTTTGATAGTAAAGCACTGTATACAACTGCCACAAGAAAATTATAACATTTAAACCTAGTAGGCTAGGTAAAAAAAAAGAAATACTTATGAAAGACTGCAAATTCTTAAATTCTGAGTGTTTACTTTCATATGAGCCATTAATCACTACTATGGAGTGTGACATAACAGATAAATTCAATGCTGCATATTGGCACCACCAAAACAGGCAGAAATTCCATTTGCCTCTGGTAAAAAAGAGTTAATCAAATGTGGTGTTATTCCGAGCACCGACTTCCCACTTCCGAGTTCAATTACATAATGACTAAAAGAAAGACAATAAAACTTCCTTTTTTTAGATGGTGGGCCAACACTGGAGTCCTCATATCTTCTGACAAGCCATATGTTCAGCCATGTGACAGCAACATGTGTCATTTCAGGCGACATTACTTGTCACTTCAATAGAACTCATAAAAACGGCATCTGAAAGCTCAGTATGATCATAAGCTGGTTCCCATTTGCAGGATATATGAAGACTACTGGGGTTTTGGGAGGGGTGTAAAGAGAGAGGGAAACGCGTAAGCAAAACTCGGATTTATTTAGCGAAAGCTGGTGTTAATAAAAGGAGAGCAGGGTTATTGAGAGTTACAGCGCGGGGGTGAGGGTGGGAGAGGGAAGACGTAGGGGGTGAAACTCAAGTGGAAACTGATGGTTGGGTTTGATAATAGCTTATGTTGCGTCCCCCACAAAGCCGAGTGCTGGCAGATATACGGCTAACCAGCAGCCTCCCAAACTCCATATGCAGCCAGTCCACACAGCTCGAGAGGGAAAGAGAGAGGAAGAGAGGTAGAAAGAATGAGAGGGAAAGAAAGAAAGATCTAAAAATGTCTGAGAAAGTCAGCGAGCAGTTCGCTGAGAGACCGAGAGACAGCCGTAGAGGTAGATAAAATGAAATGCCTCATTAGATTTCAAGAGGAATTAGATAATGTGAATGGTAAATGGCCGATGACTAACAGCAGGAGGAAAAGCTTTAGATAAGATGCTGCCATGCCAGAGAGAGAGAGAGAGAGAGAGAAAGAGAGAGACACAGAGAGAGAGACACACACACACTTGTTAGAGTTGCCAATCCACCTACTGGCATGTTTTTAGGGAGTTGGGAGAAAACCAGAGAATCTGGAGGAAACCCATGTGGACGCATACTTAGAAAAAAATAAAGGAGAGAAAAAGAAAGGAGTGCAAAGTGCAAGAGAGGAGAATAGTGGAAAATGGGACTGGACAGCAAAGAAGTGAAAGAAAGAGGGCTTGAGAAAAAAGAGAGGGAAAGGAGATGGGAATTAGTGCGGAGAGAAAAGAAAAAAGAAGAGGTGAAAGGAGGTGAGAAGAAGAGAGGAAGAAAGCAAGGCGAGAAGGATAAGCACTTTGTTTGATTAAATCAACAGAAAGACAGGAATGTTCAGTCCAACAGTGTGATGTCTTAATACAAGTAGACAGCTCTGGACAGACTGGGATTACCACACACACACACACGCGCGCACACACGCACACACACACACAGCTTATCCAAACATCCATGTCTACATTCAGTATAATTATAAAATTCACAGTCACATCTGCAGTGTGATCCCATAAACTCAAAGCTTAAATCTCGCTCTCTCTTACACACACACACACACACACACACACACCTCTGACCTCTCACCTCTAAACTGACCTTTGATCCCAGGGGAGCGGAGTATGCTGTTGTGGCTTGTCACACACGTCCATATACAAGATGTACACGTGTAACATGATTCAGACGTGTGATGGACGTCAACAGACACAAACGTGATCATGTGATCATTTGATTAACACAATATTGCTTTGAATTCCCAAACAGTTACACAATATACCATAATAGTTTATTTTTCATTCGCTATCTTGTTAGTGCACATGCTTTTATTAGCTAGCTTTACCTCATGCTAGCTCTCATTTTAGTAGGCATTGCTGGCTTGCTAGCAAACACATAACTACCTAGCTTTTATTAGCTAGATTTTACCTCATGTTAGCTCTCATTTTTAGTAAGCTATGCTAGCTTGCTAGCAAATACATAATACATAATTACCTAGCCTTTATTAGCTAGGTTTTACCTCATGTTAAGTATCTTTTTAGTAAGCTTAACTAATGTTTTTATTATACAGGAAGAGCTAGCTTAATGTCACCCAACTTGCTAGCAGCCTTGGCTATTGGTTTAACTTATACAATAAAATAGATTCACAGTTTAGCTTTAATTAGCTAGATTTTACCTCATTATCTTTTTTAGTAAGCTAGGCTACTTTTTGTAGTTAGCTCAAATTAGGTGACTGGTTGTAATAACATTATTAAAAATCATTATAGCTTGCTAGCAAATTTAGCTGCTGGTTTTAATTGCACAATAAAATAGTTAACCAATTCAAACCATATAATATTTACTTTCCATAGTTTACATTAACTATCTTGCTAGTGAATGTGCCTACACATAAATAATGTCCTACTATTATGCTTTTATTAGCTAATGTTTATGCTTTTCTTAGCTAATGTTTTTACTATTATGCTTTTTATTAGCTAATAAAAGCTAGTTTTTATTAGCTAGCTTTTACTTGATGCTAACTATCTTTTTAATTAAGCAAACTTAGCTACTGGTTTTGATTATAGAGTAAAAGACAGCTTCATTAGGTAAACTATTTTATAGTGTAGCTAAAACCCTATCCAGTTAGCGAACACTGATTTTAGTTACACTGTAAAATAATTTATCCACCTGAAATGTTAGCAAATTTGGCTAGCCACTGTTGGAGATATAATGTTCATGTTAGCTAAGATATATTGCAAGCTCTCTAGCTTAGGTATTGTTACTAAACTCTTATATTGTGTAACTGTGGATAATTATATATGAAAATTATACAGTGTTTTATCCTGAGAATAAAAATAAAATAGACTAAAAGTGCAAAAAATGTCCTGTTGTGTATCTTATTTACACTCCCACCCACACACACATTGGAGGATTTATGGAGCATTTCCATAAATATAGTTTATATTGCTAATAATTGAGGTTGTATTGGGTGTTTAAAAATTAATTGTACAATTGTACTGGGTGTAACTGTCCTTAGGCTCAGTGAATCAGTTAAAGCTCCACCACCTCACTGTTCAAAGCCCCTTTTATGGCCACTTGTCATGTCAAATAAAGAGTGAGTCAACACATGCCTTAGGCTATGAGTGTGAATGAGGGGGTTGTGTTGTTGCACAGCACACACACACACACACACCCCAACACTAATTCATGTGTAGTTAGTGTTTTACAAGAATGTCAGCCATTTTAAATAATGCTCTCAAATCTGTTCTAACAATTTCCTGATTGTCGTTACACACAGCATTACAATCTCATGGTCTTGATTTTTAACACTGAGAAATGCTGGTTGTTTATTGTAATAGCATTACGTTAAAATTAGCTTTCACCTTTTTAGCATTTTGAACTCAACTTTTATTGCATAGCTATCATAGAAGCCATAATTGAAATCACACAATATTTTCCTGAAGCGGTGGCATAGCCAAGAATTAATTTCAGAGGAGATGAGGAAATATGCTAAATACAATGGCTGTGTAATCTGTATTGATAATTGATAAATTGATTGTTGCTCATGCTACGTCATAGGGCAGCTGAACACTCAAAGGAAAGTGCTGTCTGCCCTCTTCCACATACATGAGCTCACAGACGCACACGATTGGCTAGCGTCACTCTGATTGAAATGGGAGAGAGTATGATCATGGACAATTTCACTAGTGTAGCTAGCTGGCTAGTAGCTTTCAGAAAGAAATGGGGAAAATACACAATCCTGATTGGTTAATTCTGTTTCTCACCTGGTAGCCAATACAGTGTAATGTGTTTGATGTTTGGGGCGAATAAATATAGAGGAATTGTAATGATGATATCATGAACAATTTACAATCATACGTTTGCTAGCTTGCTAGCAAACTTAGCTACTGGTTTAAGTTATATGATACAAGAGTTTCACAGTGTAAGCTTGCTAGCAAACATATGAATTACGTAACATACAGTAGTTATAACATCTCATAGTTAGCTAATTTGTCTACTGGTTGTAATAACACAATAGAATAGTTTACCTAATGTTATATCTTGCTAGCAAACTTGGCCACTGGTTTTAACATTAGCCAATAATGAATTATTAGCAATTAGCAAATGTGGCTGCTGGTTTTAATAAACTAATGATAAAATAGTTTACCAGTTGTTAGCTAGCTTGCTGGCAAACTTTTCAATTAGCACAATGTTTATTATCCTGATAGGGAACTGGATTTAGTGACATACTTAATATATTTATTTCTCTGTAATCTTAGCTTGCTAGCAAAGTTGGCTTTCTGAAGTTAGTTTCTATATTTTATTTCATACACTTGCCTAAAAAAATGAAAAATTAAATTAGGCATTACTATATAGTACTATCCTACCCTATAGGTGTGTTTTATATCTGAGGAAGAACATGATTTCAGCTTTAAGGTGGAGGTATGAATGTTTTTATTTTTATTACATTGTAATTTTCTTCCTACACTGTATCATACAGTCAGAAACCACAATGCCACTTTTATTTTATGATCTAACAGCTCAGCATGGTTTAAAGAGCAATGTGTGATGATTTAAGCAGACTGTAATCTTGTCTTTCTAGCTTCGTTAGTCTTGAAGCTCCAAACTTCACACACCTAACATGTCTTGGCTTGACTTTTGGGATAAGAGGCAACAATGGTGCAAATATCATCATTTTTTTTTTTTTTGCTTAACTGCTCTTTTACTGTATATATACAGCTTTAATTGGTTTTGTAAGTATTTTCTCGACAGAGATTCCAGCACGCTCACTGACAACACACACAATCGCTCACTCTCCATGCCGAGATGATGAAACGTTTGAAGCATTGGAACGGGGTGAAGATGAACATAGAAACAGATGTGTTAAATCTCACACACATACAGAGAAGAATGACTTACATGTGTTCACTGAGTGTTTTAACATGAAAAAATGCAGGTTTATAGGCTACAGGTGGTTTGGCTTCCCTGTCTCTCGGAATAATAAAATTACATTTTAAAAAAGGCTTTTTTTCTATTTCTTTCACAATGTCCTCAGATGAATTGCATTGTTTCTTATTGTTCATTGGGTAATCTTAGAGGGGGTATTGGAACAACAACAGTGTACCTCCTGTTGTCTGAATATTGCAGACACTCCAACTTAGAACTGTCTTGCAGCAAATAAGTAGCATTTACATCACTATCATACAGTGAGTTTTATTCTAAAATGTGAATCTTGTCATTCAACAAATGTCTTTTTTGGCATTCAGACGGTGAAACTTTAGACCTCGATCTACCTTGTAGCAAGGTACGAGAATTTCTCCATAGCCATTGTCTCGTGACATTTATAGTGGCCACTTTTCCGCCCACAATTAGCATCTTACTCATCTAACTACTCTAATCAAGCTAATTTAAATCACTCATATATCTTCATCCAGTGTCATGAACACACTGTTCCACACACCCAAACACCACAAACACCATCGTGATTAACCATCAGAGTCATACATACATAGCTACACACACACACACACACACACACACACACATATATAGTCACAGGGAGAAATTTGGACTTTTTGACATATATAAATATGCAGGAAACAACTTCAGTATAGGACACAACGTTTCCATAGAAACAAGATGTTTTGGACAAACGTCCTCAGCACGATAGATACCTCCATCTGTAATCTATCACAATGACGTTCATGGGTGTTTTACAGAAGGTAACAATAACACGCTTATTGGAAGCACTGGATAACGGAGGAGTGTTTAGGAAACGAGTGCAAATCAGAGAAATGAAAAGCAGGACTGTGTGGTTTTGTCTTGCAACAGAGAGAGAGAAAGAGGGGAAGACTTGAAGACTTGTGTGTGCTGATTGCATTGATTGGTTCAATGGTAAACAGTGTTCTGAGGCAAAAACCATCCGAACGCCAGTTCCTTTTGAAATTTGGAAATGTAATACGAATGTGGCAGGATTTTCTCCAGAGCACAGCAGCACATCAGCATGGCCACAGCTTATAATCGAAACCTTTCACACTGAAGCGCTGATAGGTTTCCTATACAAAGGGCCATTGTGAATTATTGCAGTGCAAAAGGAATCGCTTCGGCCTGCTTTCATCTTGTAATGAAGCGAAAAAGGATCCAAGGAAGGATCCATGCGTTCATCACGAACAGATAATCCCAGATAACATGCATTTCATTTCAATCTTTCCGTCACAAAAGCGACTTGCTGCTTGACCTTTTCTCAATCAACACTTGTCATTTATACAGATATACGGAAATTACACGATGTCCATGACTCTTCCACGACTCTTCCTTGCACACCTGTTGCTCAGATGGAAAGTCATCTTCCATAAAAATCTTTCATTTGTAAATGCAGTAAATTTCTTCTAGAGAACGACTGTCATGCAGCTGGACCCCACATTAGCTAGCACGACAACAAAGTCGCTGATAGCACGAAGATGGATAGCACGTCGTATACACAATACGTGAAAGCTCGCCAATATGGGTGACGCAAACACATTCCTAAGCAATGTCATATTCATC
>CM040478.1:16123238-16263837 GCA_022758105.1 Pangasianodon gigas | reverse complement strand
TTTTTTTTTTTTTTTTTTTTTTTTTTTTTTTTTTTTTTTTTAATTTTATGACATTTTTTTTTTCCTTGGTGGTTTTCTCCTGTTTTGGCATTTTTTCAACCTTTGTGTATTATTTTTTCTAATCTTTGTGCCATATTATAGCCATAGCATGCATTCTTTGATGTAGACCCATTTTCTTTTATTTTGCTATATTTTTATTTTAGCGTATGTTCTCCTATTTTGGTATGTTTTGTCCTATTTCAGTTTTTTTTTTTTTACATGAGGAGAAAATGTGGCCTACCTCTTCCTGTTTTTCAGGACATTTTATTTTCTAATACACATCCAGTATGCACTGAAGCATTCCCAGCAGCTGTCGAATAAAAGTACGTTTTGATTTAAATGGATGAAGCACGTCCGAGGTTTCTGTTGTAGCCGAGATGGAGGAACAATCAGCAGTAAATGTGAGGAAGCCCTTAATGTTCAAGAAGCAGTACGTGTTCCAAGGATGTCTGTACTGTAAGTCCATTTATGGCTTTATAAACAACAACAACAAAAAACTTTTAAACCCGTTGATTCTTTAATCTGATTGGTCAGAAGGTGTTATGTTATCGTTTCTATAGTAACAATTTGAACAGGGACTTGTATGGAGGACGCGCCACAAAAAAATATGTGTGTTATTGTTGATATGGTGAACATTTATGGAAGGAGTCTCCAGTGTCAGCACTTTGTGACAGTCAGTTATAAGCTGACTTGAGACTGCTGCTAGCTGCTATAACATAAGTGATAACAGGAACTTGTTTTGCGGACATTAAATGTAACTATAAATGGATAAAATAATAAAAAACTGCAGCTTTGGCAAGTTTATGTGGTGTAAGAGGAATAAAACGCTGCTGGATGTGCTGTTATTGGAAAATAATCAACTTCAGAGTGGTAACAGTGACTTCGCTTCATCACGCCACTACATCATTGATTATTTTCCTACAACTGCACAACCCCAAGTGTTGTAGTCCTTACATACTGAATCCTACAATGAACTGGATGTGGATGGATGTGGATAAACATAAAATGATGGATTAGAAGATGGAGAATGTGTAGTAAATTGAAAAGATGATGAATATTGCAGTGTGTGTGTGTGTGTGTGTTGTACCATGTTCCTCTATGAACTTTTTCAGATGGAGGGTGATGGAGCGATTCCAGAGATTCTTACTCGAGCGTGAACGCTGTTCCAGGATGAGTGGCCGCATGTGTGTCACACTTTTTTATTCTGCCGAGAGAGAGAGAGTGAAAGAAAGAGAGAGAAAGAGAGAGAGATAGAGTTTAAAGTTCTAGAGTTCTGTTAGTGAGAGACTCCAGTGTGAGGCAGCGTGAATGCAGTGAGTGTGTATGTGTTTGAATGAAAGATGAGTATTATTACGCCAGAGTGACTAGACATGGTCCAAAGAATACACACACACATACACACACACACACACACACACTGACTACACTGACACAGATGTCAGGGTGAGATGCCACGTGACCTCTGACCAGAAAGCATGAACTGCAGGAATTTCTATACATGGCCACACACAAACACACACACACAATAATTAATATAGACGTTCCACGTTCCACATACACAAGTGTGTGTGTGTGTGTGTGTGAGTGTGTGTGCATGTATTTAGCCCTTTATGAGGCCCCAAAAGGACCAAATGTCCTCACAGTGATATATATAGTGTTATATGTAAGGTATAAAACACTTGGGGGCATGCTTGATCTAAGAAAATAATCAATGATTATGTTACCGGGAAATCAGAAAGCATCAACTCCTCTGTACTGAAGACTTTCCCATGATGGAAAACTTAAATAAACTTAAATAAAATTACAGAAAACTTCACCATACAAGTCATTGTGTAGGTTGTCACCACAGAAATGAGAATTGTGGTCTCTTACTGCATAGTATGTCCTCACAATCACCAGGTCCTCGCAAAAATGTTGTGTTTTTATTGCATTTGAAAAACTAACAGAGCTGGAATATGATCCTTTTGGTTACTGAGGTTAAGATTAGGGTTAGATTTAGATCTAGGATAGCATTAACTAACTATAGTACTCTTTATGTTAATGGAAGGTCCTCACAAAGATTGAAAAATGTGTGTGTGTGTGTGTGTGTGTGTGTGTGTGTGTGTGTGGGCAGCAGGCGTTGGAAAAACCGGAGCCTGTGATTAATTAAGATGATGAAATCCAAAACGCTGGAGCCTTAAGTCATGCTTCATGTGCACTCCAGAATGTGCTGCTGAGGCTCCCAAAACACACACACACACACACACACACACACTTTCTTGGACCCCTCCTACACCTTTTTCTCAGCTGAACCTGTTTCCATTTACTTTTACATTGGTCAGAAGTGACAGTATTGCGCTGAAGAGGTTATATGATCTATTGGTATGAGGCGAAAATCAGAGAAAATCGTATTTTCACTTTGTTTTGAACGTTCCTCCTAACAAGTCTTACTTTATTCAAATTCTACCACTTTTCCAACCAAAATCTTTGCACTTTTTTCATTGTGGCATCATAGGCATTTTATGTAGTTGGCTATCACTAGTAGAACTTTTAAGCATACTGTTAAAAAGAAAAGAAACTCTTAATCTAGTGAAACCTTCAATAGATATCACTATAATATGTTGCTTAACCCTTTCAGCTGACAAAAGCAGAAATTAATCTCTATTTCTATTTTCATACATTCAGGATTTCAGGCAAAACTGATTACATTTCATTTGGACATGAAATCTGTCTCAACAGGAAAACATATTAGCGAATATTTTTGCTTCTTTCTAGAGTTAATTGCTTAAGATTAGAAAAAATATCTGCCAATAAAACAAGCTTTATTGAAATTAGTAAAAGAAAATCATATATCTGGTTTATTATAACATTATAATAGGAAATACTGGATAAATGTGACTATATTCAAGATATTTGAATATAGTCACTTGCTAAGAAATCACGTTTTTTCAATACATCCTTAAAAAGCACATTAATTTGGGTGATGCTATCAGAAAACCTAGTAAGTGGAAGAAAAATAAGCCTTGAAAAAAAAAAAGTCTTAGTTAAATGAAAATAAATGTAATTGGGAATAGCTTACATTTCACAGTGATCTTTTAATCTTTTCGGGGAAATATCGACATAGTGAAACATATATAGATCTATTCCCAGCATGTACAGTTTCGCAGTAGCATGTACAGGAGATAACTGAAAACTACGCTTTTCTGCTTTTTTAGTTAAATCAGCTTTCAGATCAAATTCAGATATAATTCACTGAAGGGGAAAGGACGCAGGACGTGAAAGATATGAAAGATATGACTTTCGCTTCACAGGTTTAATCTAAGTGAACATTGACCTGTGCTTGGTAGTCCAAGAAAGCAAAATTGGCCTTTGGGTGGGAGGGATGGCATACACTCTGTCCCCTGTCAATCATAGCAAAACGAGCTAATCATGGGCTTCTGTAAGCTCATGTATGCGGAAGAGGGGGGATAGCGCTTTCCTCCATGTTTCCTCCAACCAAATTAGGGAGCAAAAAAAAGAAGACAGGGCTGTTGGTCTCTGGTTGGCACAAGTGCAGGGTAGAATGTGTTGTTTATCATGTTGGCACCTCTGTATTCCTTAGCTCTTTTAAAATTGTAGCTACAATTGTCAGCTCTAAACAAGTCAGCTCCAGTAAACGTAAATGACTACAGTATTTAGCAGTATTATACTGTATATAAATATATAAAACTGAAGTTACATTGTACATCTAGTTCACTTTACATAGCATTACATTCCAACAGATAGCATCTCTAGATTCGCTCTCAAAAAATGCGAAGATTAATGAAATATTGACAAAGTGAAAAAGAAAATAACCAGCCTCAACAATTAGTCTATTGTGTAAAAAGTAAAGGAAACAGAGCTACTGTGAAATGTTTTGGCACTAAACAGATTAGTTGATGGACAGATGAAACATTGATTGTGGGTTTTTTTTTTATTTCCTTGGGAAGATAGACAGAGCAATGCCAAGCCAAACTGATAAACAACAATACAGAGGCAAAACATGTCATTATTGAAGGACAGAGAGAGACAGGAAAGATAAATATCACATGCTTGTCACATGCTTATTTTGGTATGTTAAGTTGATTATTATAGTTGTTATGTTTATCTACTGTATGTGCACACAGGAAGACAAAATATCCAGTTTCCAGGATTGGAAAAAATATCCAGTGATGGATTAGATTCTTGCCACTCACCATCCCACAATACTTTGCGCATTTTTGTGAGCAAGCAATGTGGTCCATGAAAGCTAGCTAGTCGTCAAACAATTACGAGGCTCCTGGCTGACATTGCGGATGCTATTGATATTGGAGCTTGATGGTGATGTGATGGATTATAGGACTAGTTGTAGTGTTTTCTTTGAAAGGTTGAGTTGACGGTGGCGTTCTTTCATCCTGGCTCTGATTTCAGGCTAAAAAAAATTGTTGAGATTCAACTTTGTAGGAGGCAAGAGAGGACACTCCAGTACAATGCCAAACGCTATAAAATATTAAAGGTACAGATAAGACAATTCAAATATATAAAAGAAAACAAACGAGGAGAGAAACCTAATGGGCGATTAAGAGTCTTGAGATACTTCTTGCCATCTGGTATAAGAAGCAATATGAGCCACTGAGTTGAATTTTTGTAGGTGGGTACTTTTCCAGGGTCAGCCATAAAGGTGAGCTTTTTTTGGCTTTTGAACCAATGGATCCAAAACAGAAGGATGAGGAAATGTGTAACGAGTGTATTCCTGCTGGTTAAAGACCAGTCCATCTGCAGGGGTTTCACAGTGCATTTTTGAATTCTAGCCAATATGGAGTTGCAATAATCCAGTTTTAAGACAAGGGCCTAGACAAGACATTATATACAAATACGACATGGCCTTCCTTATATTATACAAAGTGAACAGGCAAGACCAGGAGAAGGTCTGCTAGTCATCAAATGATACCCTGAGGTTCCTGGAGGACAGAAGATAATTGATGCGGAGCCAGTTTTAAAGGTTATGAATTGCAGAAGCCTCTGAGATGACAAGAAGGTCCATCAGAAAGGGTCCTTTCATCCATTGCGCAATGCCTGTGTAGCAGGCTAAAATTCTCATTGATCACACCATTGTCTGAATGAAAGAACAGGCAGAGATTGGTGACACTGACATACCAATGATAAGAGAGGAGTTCAGCGCACCTACAGTGAGGAGGGGCCCAAGCACTGGTGACCCCAGCTGTTACTGGACCACCGTTTCTACAACATTATGCAGGTCTGCCTGGAGAGGCAGAACTCGAACTAGTTGAATGCCATCCTTGTAATTTGAAGGCTGGAGGGAGTGGACAAGAGGATTGAGTGGTTAATCAGACAAAATGTTGCCAATAGATCCAGTAGGATCATCACCATAGACGTCTCAGTTGAGTGACTGCTTCTAAACCTGGAAGGTGTTTATTAGGATGTTCTGTCAGTAACTCTCAACCTGTGACTGGTTTAGGTTTTTTCTTTTTTGATCAGTGGTGTTACCTGTGGCTTTGAACACATTCACTGCTCTTACTCAATAAGCTACTGAAGCAATGTGCGAAAACTCTGTCGTGATTTTAAGCCACGCTTTGTCAATCTGATAAGATGTTCCAAACAGCGAGCATTGAAAATGATACACGACTAGCCAATGAGAGATGAGATGTGAATAATTCAAAGCAGTTCTTGTTATTACATGGATGCAAAATGCATATATATGTAAATGTAATGACATTAAAAAGGCCCAATCTGGTTAAAAAATTACATTCCAGCTCCAGTATATCAGGTTTTTTGAAACATATTTTTAGATAAACATGTCTGACCAACACTTTCTCTCTGTCTGTCTGTCTCACTTGAACCCTCTATATCACGCCTCACGCCAAGTTAATCCCACCATCATCTCCACCTCATTAGGATAAAATATTGGATAGAGTGGGGTGGGAGGGTCCAAAGTCGACTAAGCTGTCTCATCCATCATTTGTTGAGCATGTAAAGACCAGCCGTGGTGCCGAGAACCCTGCTGAGACGTCACGGACAAGTGAACAGGGAATAGAAAGAAGGGGGCCAAATATATTTTACGGTGAAGTAGAGGAAGAGAAAAACAGGGAGAGTGAGAAGTAGGAGAGAAAGAGAGAGGGAAAGAAACAATTGTAGTGAGGAGAATAAAGAGAGAAAAAGAGAGGCAAGAAGAAGACGACTAATGGTTCTGGCATAGAATCTGTAAGTGTTTATGAAAAGGAAATCTTTTGGTGTAGATTCTTCAGGTCCAATCTGAAGAATCTACACAAAGAATGCCCCATTTAGAAAAGGTTCCAAGTAGAACCAAGTAGAAATATATGTAAATGTAAAATATCCAAACAAAAATTCATTCCAGTTTCCATTTTTCACTAAATTTTAGCAGAATTTTCAGTTTGTTTCTTGAATGTTCTATGTAGAACCCTAACAGAATGTTTCCCTATTAGAGAGGGTTCCAAGTAGAACCAAAAATCTGGCAACACTTTTTCCCAAGAGTGAACGAGGTGGAAAAAGAGAGACAGAAAGCAAAAGGGAAGGAGAGAGAGGGAGAGATGAGAAAAGAAGACAGTAAGCAGGGAATGATTTCTTCTTCAATCAAGTGGAAGTTGAACTCATATTCTCTACTTATTATGACTCAGTTATGGTCATCATACTCCCACCATGATGTCTGGAAACAATTCAGTCTCATTTAGGAATGTAATCAGAAAAAAAAACTCAGAGGAATATGGCAAACTCATACTAATAAGGAAAAATACTGCAGCCTGGCTAGATAGTTAATACAGCCATTGTACATAATAAAACCAAACGTCATGTCTTGGATGTTGCTGAAGTAAAAACAGTGCAGTTTTACTCCAGAGGTCACTGCGGTCAGGCTTTATTTAGCATGCAGCCATGCCAGTGACCCCGCAACCTTGATCCCACAGCAGGGGTCAGGTGATGACATGTTCTGCTTCATTTCTGAGGCACGAACACACACCAAAGAATAATTAAATACATCAGGCTGACAAGCCTGGTGCCGCACTGCGGAGACTTAGCTTACGTTATGGAGACTTGCTCATTTCAGGCGAAATGAGATGATTGCTTAATAATGGCTGTGCTGAATTAAGAACCTTTCAAAAAGACATTTGGCTTCATCCACCAACATCGCAATGCGACTTCCCGCCAAACCGCGAGAACATTTTCTTTCAAAACAAAATAGTGCTTGCTTCACAAATGTCTCCCGTTTCGTTTTTTTTTTTTTGCGATCCCCAAAAGAGTTTTCAAAAAGGAAGGTATTTCCAAATGGGCTCTTTTGTTTCAAAAATCAAACTGTAGCTAGGATGATATTTAAAAAATTGTCTCTAAGAGTTTTCATTCTCCAAAATGTGAAAATGATAATGTACAAATATAAAATATGTAAAATATCTAAACAAAAAGATCTGGCAGACTCTTCAGTTTGTTCCTTAAAGGTTCTATATAGAACCCCATATCATTCTGATTTATGATCAGAGAACATTTAAAGGTTTTATGTAGAACATTGTAACAAGGTGTTTGCTTATCATAGCGGGTTCCAAGTAGACCCCGTTTAGGAACCCTTAACCATCTGAGGAACCCTTGAGAAGCACTTGTTTTCTTAAAGTGTAGCAATTACATGAGGGTTGACTTTAGGGTTAACTCTAAATCTAAGTGCCTAATGGGAACACTGTGTAAAGCCTTACCAGAGAACCCTATGTAGAACCCTACAACAGAGCATTCTGTGGAACCCCGTTAGAAAGCTAGAACCCATAACCATCCAAAGAACCCCCCATTTTTTTTTTTTAAAAGTGACAGGATGACCCACTTTTGGGTTAACTCTAAATCTAAAATCTTAAAGGCTGTGTAGATCCCCTACAAAAGAGAACTTCCCTATCATAGAGGGCCTCAAGTAGAACCATTTACTGAGCTAAGAACCTTTAGCCATCCCAAGAACCCTTGAGGAACCATGTTTTTCTAATAGGGTAGTGATGGCATGATGACCCAATTTAGGGTTAACTCTAAGTCTAAAAACCTAAAGGCTTCTTTGTATTGTCATCAGTTTGTTTAGAACCATACAACAGAGTGTTTCCTTATCAGAGAGGGTTCCAAGTAGAACCAATTTAGAAAGCTAGAACTCATAACCATCCAAGAAACGATTATTTTTCTAAATGTCTATGACTTAATTTGATTCTTTCAAACTGCATTGTTAAAGAAAAGTTTCTCAGGATGAGGAAGTGAAGAAGCGCTCCTCAGGATGTCCTTCTTTGAGAATCTTTAAAGGTTTTATGTAGAACCATATAACTGGGTGTATCCTATCGTAGCAGGTACCAAATAGAACCCATTCAGGAAGTTAAGAACCCTTAGCCATCCAAGGACTTCTTGAGGAACCATTTTTTTTAATGGTAAGATCATAGCAATCTCATTACAACTTACTATGCTAATTCGATTAGAAATAAATCAAGAACTCTGAAGGGTTCTTAAGTTTGTCCCTTGGAGAGAACCTTTATGGGTTCGAGTAGAACCCCTTTAGAAATCCTGTCCACTGAACCCTTGAGAACCCTTGACCCTTTTTTTTCTAAAAGTATAATGATGGCATTTTAGGGTTAGCTAAGTGACGGTTCCAAGTAGAACCCCTTTAGGAAGCTAAGAACCCTTTCCTTTCAAACTGCACTCTGAAAAAAGGGCTAAATCAGGAACTCCGAAGGGTTCTTCAGTTTTGGAGAACCTTTAAGGGGTTTTATTTATAACTCTGTAAAAGTATTATTATCTATCATAGTGGGTTCCAAGTAGAACCCCTTTAGGAAACTCAGGCTCATTTACAAAATGGCTGCTAACATGACTGCAGATTTGCTCAGTCATTGCAAATTGAACAACGAAAGAGGGAAACATAAGAGAAGGAAAGAATCAGTTTGACTGTCCATCACATCCAAACTTGGCTACACAATGTCCTGCTGCACAGAGAATTAGCAAAAGGGCAGAACGAATCACAAAAAAATGAGCACAGCTCTTGCTTCTCCCACCAGGAAGTCATAATTCGCTAACTCTCTAACGCCGTGCCATAATCACAGGCAAAGGGGAGACATAAAGATTCCCTTTTCCACATCTCTGAACTGTTCCTACCTGCTAACGATGCTGACTAGCAGTACAGGAACGCATGCCCTTTGCGTCTTCTCAATGTTTTCTCTTTCTTAACAGCTCCTCGATGGCGATAGGGAACACTACTCCCACTCTCCCAACATCCTCATCATTCTGCTCTCCCACAATCCCTTGCAAAAACAAAAAACAGCACTGTTCCCTATAAAGATGTGGGAAACGCTGGGCTTGTACGTATACCAGCAGACCCTTCTCTTCATCACATTTACAAGCATCCTGGCAGCTCAGAACATCACAATTCCCACAATGCAACATTCGCATGCTGGATTTACGGATTTATTTATGCGATTTATGACGTCCCTGTGTGACATCTGTACTCTGAATGCAAGGCCATGGAATTGGCTCAAAAACATTTGTTTCGACATGGACATTAGCATGTAGCACTAGGATATTATGGTGTACTGCAACACAAAGCAGCTATACATGTAAAGACCATGGTTATGGTTGTGCTATGGTATGTTTTAATCTAAATTTCAGTCAGAAATTGGCTAATCTGGCTAATACCTTGGCTAATTTATTTCCTGTGTGAGTGATGCAATGCTAACCAACACTATTAGCAATGGCTAAATACTATAGCTAGTTTTGATTTGTTTTTGTGGCTATCAGTTACTAAGAAATGAATACATCTGATTTTAATATTGTTCCTTAAAAGCTCTTTACTTGCTAACTAGCTGTGACTTAGAGAACACAAAGCTATAGCTATTCATGCTAGCTGTGCCACTACTGTATTTACATAGCACTGGTCCAAAATGAATGCTAGCACAGGTTTTGACTGCCTTAAAGCCTTTTTTCAAACATTGTCACATCATTTCTGGCTTTCAGTAGTCACAGGTAAGTTATCACAAGTGTGAAGAAGTGATGAAGTGATTCAGCAGATTTTTCCAGCATAAAGAACTTGGGCTAATAAGCTAAAGGCTTTTATTTTCTGTGGCTTTAATTCAGAACAAAACTAAACTTAAAATGTACTGACCTCTGCATCTGAAGTAAAGTGTGGGTTTGTTTGTGTTTGTGTGTGTGTGCAGCTGCACTCTCTCTCTCTCTCTCTCTCTCTCACACACACACACACACACACACACACACAGTGATCATAGCTAAGCCAGAGAGGGAATATTATTACAAACGAGGGTCAGATGTGTGTGTGTGTGTGGGTGGGTTAGAGCAGGATGCTAATGGAGGAGCAGATCATTTCGAGAGTGTGTTAGTAAGCTGGATAAAGAGAGGTGGGGAAAGTATGAGTGTGCAGATTGAGTAATTGCTAGTGTGTGTATGTGTGTGTGGTTGACAAGAGGGGCACGTGCGCAGAATGGGTGTTGCAGATCTCTTTAGATACTGCCTGTTCCAAAACACTTTGTGTAAATACACAGCCGCCCACGTGTGCGCGTACACACACACACACACACACACACATTCAGGTACTTTCCCTCGTCCTCTCCCTCTCTGCATGGTTCTTCATAACTCGTATGGGATGTTAAATATCCAGCTGTCTGCACTCCACCCATCCCACCTCTCTCATTCTCTCTCTCTTTTTCCCCCCTACATCCTCCTGTCCTCCCCCACGTGCCCCCTTTTTTCTGACAAAACACAGGAGAGAGTGGGAGTTGAGAACGTGTGGAGGAATCCGCAGGCATTCCTCCTCCTTCATTGCCTCATTTCCTGTCCCAATCTCAAAGTCTCTCCCTCAGTAATTGGAAACAGAGTTCTGTCTCTTTCCCCTTTTTCACCTATATTTCTTAGCTGCTCCTCCATCCCTCTTTTTTTTACTCATTCCCTTTGTTTATCACTCTCACAGCATGCTTTTCTCTCTCTCTGCTTCACCCATCCTCTGGCATTCCTCTGTTCTGTCGTCTCGGGAAATAGGTGTGACTCAGGCAGGATGGGAAAATTGATGACTTAGCTTAAATTGAATTGGATAGATAGATAAATTGATATGGGTTTATGATGTGAAGCAGAGTTACTATTACCACCCTGAGGTTGATTATTTTTCCTATAACCGCAGGAGTTTTATCCTCAACCATGCTATGATAATCACTTGCACCCAGCGAAGGAGAATATGCATCTCAGTCTTGCACTTTTACCATGCAGTCTTTTCTCTCAGGCAGGCGAACTTATTTTTTTTCTGTCCTTTTGTGAATATTGTAGCCAGTGTGACAGACTGTCGGTTAAGACACAATATTTATAGCTTGTGAACTAATTTTATAGAGTGTTTACCACAATTGTTTGTTTTAGTTCCCCTATGGTAAGAGAATAAAGAAAACGGAGCCGGATAATGAATACTGTATAAGGGCCTAGCCATGATGGCGCTGGATGTCCGGGAAGCAGGACTTTACGGTCTGGATGTGATGAAGCGAAGTGGAAAGCCCAGTTTAAGGAAGACGCTGGAACTTTGAGCTCTAGCTCTTTTTGTGCCCATAAATCCAAATCCATAAGAATTCTCACAAGGCAATTTGTATGAAAAGTAAAAATAGTTCAGTTTAATTTTATTGTTCTTACTATTACTGTCTGGGGAGCACAATGAAACATACTTGTTGAAAGAAATGTAATCTAAGAACAGGGTTCCACTACAGCTACATTTACACAAATACATGTAAATGTAGTGAAGGCCTGTACATCCAGTGAGTTCCGATTCTGAAGCAGGTGAAAATCTGGCAAGTAGGAACCATCTCTGCTCTTCAGGACTATTTCGAGCACACTGACTGGCACATGTTCAGGGAAGCTGCAACCAGTGGCGACTCCACCAACTTATACACGGAATACACGGCATCAGTGACCAGCTACATCAGCAAGTGCATCGATGATGTCACTGTCTCCAAGGCCATCACTACACGCTCCAACCAGAATCCGTGGATGACCGCAGGGGTGCATGCACTGCTGAGGACCCAAGACTCTGCCTTTAGATCAGGTGACAAGGTGGCCCTAAGAACAGCAAGGGCCAAACTGTCCCACTTTAAGGACAGCGGCGACATGTGGTGCATTCAGGCCATCACCAACTACAGGACAACATCACCTGTGTGTGACAGTGATGCCTCCCTTCCAGATATGCTGAACAACTTCTATGCTCGGTTTGAGGTGTAGAATGATATGACAGCCAGGAAGACCACCCATCCTCCTAATGACCGGGTGCTGTGTCTAACCACTGCTGACGTGAGGAAAACTCTACACAGAGTCAACCAAGAAGGCTGCTGGAACAGACAACATTCCTGGCAGAGTGCTCAGAGGAAGTGCAGCAGCTGATTGGAAAGCTGAGCTGGCTGGGCCTGAACACTTCCCTCTGCAACTTGATCCTGGACTTCCTGACTGGGAGACCTCAGTCAATCTGGATCAGGAGCAGCATCTCCAACACCAGCACACTGAGCCCTGGGGTCCCCCAGGGCTGTGTGTTCAGTCTACTGCTGTTCACTCTGCTGAGTCACGTCTGTGTAGCGATGCACAGCTCGAATCACATCATCAAGTTTGCTGATGACACGACCGTGGTGGGTCTCATCAACAAGAACGATGAGTCAGCATACAGAGAGGAGGTGTAGCAGCTAAAGGACTGGTGCAGAGCCAACAACCTGTCTCTCAACATGGACAGAACAAAAGAGATGGTTGTTGACTTCAGGAGAGCATGGAGCATGGACCTCTCCTCTGAATATCAATGGCTCCTCCGTGGAGATCGTTAGGAGTACCAACTTCCTTGGTGTTCACCTGGTGGAGAACCTGACCTGGTCCCTCAACACCAGGCCCAGCAGCGTCTCTACAAAGCAAGTCTCCTTGGGTGTTTACATGCCTCCTATCCATCAGGTAATAGACACGCCCCCATCTTACTGCTAAGAAACCAATGCTAAATGGCATTGTTTTGAGGAGAAAAAACATCATCTGCCACATAAAAAGCAAAATGACACCAGAAGAAGTAAAACGCATAAATCCAGGAGCTTCCTTAACAAGATGGAGAAACCTGCTGACTACGAATGAGATGACGTTGGACACTGTATTATCTACAGTATACATTATTTCTCCTATATTTCGATCAGTAACATTGTTAACTGGTAAGATGTTTGAACTAATGGTTGCTAGAACGAATCTAGATATTTGGTGTAATTTAGCTAATGTTTAATATCTAGGCAAGTAGAATGTGATGACAGAAAGTTAGTTAGCTAGCTAGTTATCATACTAATGTGAATGAACTCCATTGGCCACTGTAGATTTTGGGAGGTGTGGCTTTGTTGTACATTGGCAGGAATTAGAGATAGGGTCAAAGATGTCTATCCAGAATGTCTAAACAGCTGAGCTAACTGACCAGCACTGTGACCCTCTCGTTTTAAGTGGGACCTCGACACTACATGTAGACTTTGCGTATATTTATAGAGTTAAATAGAACAGCTATAATGATCTAGAAACTAACAAACTGCTGTACAATATAAGTTGTTCTGAAGCGTATTTGCAGTCTAGGAGTCTTGACCTAATGATATATTATGCACACACACACACACTTCACACTTTACTGTAATCCTAGTATTTCCTGTACTTCTCTTATCGCCTTAAAATAAGCGGGTGCTGAGGTTTAAGTGTGGTAATGTGAAACAGTGGCCTGCTCCTTACCTTTGGGATCCTTTGATCCTTTGAGAGAGAGAGAGAGAGAGAGAGAGAGAGGGATGAGGCTTCGCTTGGATATATATAGCTACAGTGTGTACGGTTCACCCTTTCTGTTTATTCGTTTAGTGTTTTGGGTTTTTTTCCAGAAGGGAATCTTCCCACGGCCTTGCTGAGGAGCACGACGATCTGCGTCAGGGATGAGAGGGAGGGAACGAGGAAAAGAGGGGGGCAAGTGACAGAGGAGGAGGAGATTCCCAAATATTCCCTGTAATATGTAAGAGAATGTAAACACATCCTCTGCTCCTCTGCCCCTGTGACATGTCATTAACACTACACTCTTTCCTGCAGGATAGCATTGTGTGTGTGTGAAAATGACACTGACTTTGACCCTGCTACTGACTGTTCTTGGCTGACGGGAGTGGAACTCGATGTGGTCTTTTGCTGTTGTAGCTCATATGCCTCAAGTTTTGACATGGCAAGCAATCTGAGATGCTTTTCTGCTCACCACGGTTGTAAAGAGTGGTTATTTGAGTTACTGTAGCCTTCGTTTCAACCAGTCTGGCCTTTCTCCTCTGACGTCTCTCATCAAAAAGGTGTTCCCACCCAGACAATTCTGTGTAATTTCTATCCAGATGGGTGTGGTCTCTTCCAGCATGACTCCACCCCCCATAAATCCACAGTGCATGAGGGGTCTCTGAATGGTTTGATGAGGATGAAAATGATGTAAATCATATGCTATGACCTTTGAAGTTTCCAGATGTCAACCCAACTGAACACCTATGGGAAACTTTGGAGCGATGTGTTAAGGCCTTGGTATACTTCTTGGGGAGTTTTTTTTTTCATGTTTGCATGGCTTTGGCAAACAAAATAATGTATTTACGGAGAAAATGAACAACCGTAAACATCATGTGGAAGCTTTGCTCGCCGTGTCATACACATGGCAGCTGGGCGAACTCTTGCAGCATATATGTCATGCGAGAAAACCTGTGATTGGAGCATATATACTTGACATGGATGGATTCAGAGGCAGTGGAGATAACTTGTAGCAATGTGTGTGTGTGTGTGTGTGTGTGTGTGTGTGTGTGTTACTGATGGAACAGGGCGAGTGAACACCTAAAACTATGGCCAGGCTAAACAAACATGGAAAAGCGCTACAGAGAGCGGGAAGGCCGGGATAACCTTGTTCTCACCAGTGTAGACTTTCATAGATAACAGAATGGCACACACACACACACACACACACACACACTCACACACTGCATAAGGTTAGGTTATTAAGTAAACACACGCAAAATGTACACATCAGGAATGATAATGGGATGAGACTGGAAGGAAAAAGTAGGAAAGTTCGGTTCAGTGGAAGAGTGGAAGCTCTGTAGCTCGCTAGTCACAGTGTTTGTGTGTAAAGCACAACTTATTGTTGCCTCGAGATACTAAACCCAGGTCATGAAATCATAATGTGTACATGGGACATAATCTATTTGATCATGCTTGCTATAAAGAAATGGCCACGGTTTAAAGGATACTCTGACCAAGCACTTATCCACTTACACACTTATCCACTACACTTCAAGTATCAAGTACCAAGTGACTTTAGTATTGTAGTAATGATCTGTAATCCCACTGATAAACAAAACACACACATACAGCTTCTGTTAGGGAGTATGCATGTGATAGTGTATGTTTGGATCACTTAGGTTTCCCATGAACAGATCTGTGGGAAATAATAGTTCAATCCAGTGACACTGGACACACACAATTTCATGACAAATTGCTATGAGTGCTACAAATGCTGGAGTTCATGTAGCAGTCTTTAAAGACACCCTTTTTTTATAGAGACATGAAAAATTCTGCATTCGTCGCAATAGATACACACAATAGACAAAATGGGCGAATACTGTTCTGTTGCATTACTCGAAGACATTACTCATCCATTCACCCAACACACTCCCATACTTCTCTGTCCATGTGTGTGTTATGATAAATGCACTGGGTTTAATGGCTTGTGTCTGGCCTTCCCAATTATGATGGAGTGTCCTCATATTCTGTCCTTGTTACAGCATTAATCAAGATTTAGTTGTGTGTCAAGACTCAGGCGTGCGTTGGACTCAATAAAGCAGACAGACACACACAAATTTATTTTTCACTTACACCAAAACACCATATTTTTGTGAGGACGGGGTGATTATGGGGACATATGTCTGTATCCTTTCATTGTGAGGACATTTAGTCTATTTTTGGTTTGAACAATGGGCTAAATACATGAACACACACATCCACACACACACACATACACACTGAATTGGCCCTCATGGACCATTGTCAAAAATGAGCATGAGACTCCTAATTACAGTCATTTTGATGCTTTTTCAGGGTTTTTTTTTTGGTTCCATGACGTCTGGGGTCCCCATGAGACAAAAACGTGTGTCCCCATAAGTTACAATAAATGTAACCTTTTGGGAAAAGTAGAGAAAAGCATGCTTATTTTTATAGATGACAAACAGTCCAAGAGAATGAACAAAAAAATGTCACATTTACAGGAAGTTCTTACTTTATTTGCTCTTCACACTCTGAACAAACACGAACCTCCTAAAGAAGCCAATTACTGCTCAGAGTTCACACACTGGCGAGATAGCAGTCTCAAAACCTGCACACACACAGTCATCTTACACTGCATACATACACAGTGTTCATAGATTATGATCCTGATTGCGCCTGAGATCTTATCGCGCATAAAAACTTTCTCAGGCATAAAAACCTAACTAAATGGCAGAGAACAAACATAAAATGTTTGCATAAATGTTCAATAAAAAGAAAGTTTGATGAGTAAGCCCAGGCCACTGCATCGAGCCTGTTTGGAAGGTTCTGTTTACAGCCACGGGAAAGGGGAAGAGCACCAAAGTGTTAACAAACACTGGGGGCAGTTTAGTTGTTGACCAGGCCGTTGTGGTTAAGCTGCTACTGTGTGACTTTTTCATGGGAAAAGCTAACCGTTTCCCAATCTAACTCGAGATTTTGGAGGGGAAAAAAAAAGTTGAAAGAAATCTTGGGAACACTCGGGGCGAGGTGGGAATACACCTTGGATGGGATGCCAGTCCTTCAGAGGGCACCATACACACACATTCTTACACATTCATTCACTACAAGGGTCAATTAACTTAGCCAATCCACCTACCGGCATGCCGTTGCGAGGTTAAAGGAAACCGGATAAGTGGGTGGAAACCCACATGGACATGTGGAGAACATACAAAACTCCACTCAGACAGTAATCCAAGCTCATGACCCAGGGGGTTGATGTGAGGCAACAACACACCATGGCAACATACTAAAATAGCAATATGGTGTCTGGATTATTATTGAGATCTACACCATTTTAGTGGATAAATTATCATCACTTTAACAAAATATGACAGGCTATTGTTAACATTTGAGTGATAGATATTCATTATCCTCATATTTCAGTGCTAGTGACCAGAATATTGAGAATTTCAAATCCCAGTTCTGCCAGAGAACCACTTTTGGGGCATTAAGAAAGTCCCTGAACTGTGCCTCAGTTGTTCATAGCTTTGGATAAAAGTCTCCTCCAGATGAATGAATGTAATGCACTACAATGTAAATGTAATATACTTTACATCCTGCTGGGTTTCCACATCTGGACAGAATCAGACATACAGCTGGATTCTGGCAGCAATCAATTGTATAGATATCAATCTCCATTGCAAGTTAGCCAGAGCTTATTTTTCATCATTCCTAATTCTGATCATTGTGTATCCCGCTAGCCCTAAACATTTCGGTGAGTTTCCTGCACTAGCACATCTGGCTGGGTTCATCAGGCCTGTACATGGGTATATTAGAGCAGAAAAACAAAACAGTGCAGTGCACTACAGCTACTCAGGAATTTGGGAATCATTAATAATAATAAGGCTCAACCTAGTAACCATCTAGATTGAAAAGTATAACATGATGGGTTTGCATTGTTTTAGCGACTCGCCTGCAGCTGGAATCCACCCATACGGCTGATTTGATCCAGATGTGTTAATCAAGCGGGATTTGAGGTTTGAACGCTGAACCGGCTCCAGAATCATGCTGGGTCTCTACCCATGGCTGAAATCCAAATCTCCAGGTCTGATATATTAAATTGGGGTCTGGTATCCGGCATTACTTCTATCCAGAAGTAGACTTGTGCCAATACTACGTGGGTTAAAAAACTATTCCTGGGCACAGTGGTCTAAGGTCTCATGAGGAACTCAAGAGTTGTCTCCTGAGGAGCTCATGAGTTTGAACCATGACAACGCCACTGTCATCTGTCACCAGGAGTACGGGAGAAGATAATTGTCCTGCCCTTTGGGTGGGAGGGATGGACTTCCTTTCTAGTGATGCTAACCAATTATGGGTAGTTTCCTCCAAGCACATTCCTAGGACTTTGCTTGAGCACTGGTTCAGAAAGATACAAAGGTTTGCACCATCTAGGAGGAAAGATGCAAAAGCTCTTGCCCTCCTGGTTTGGTAGCCACACTGCTTGATAGGCCACACTGGTAGCTGGTGGTTAGGCAGTGGTTAGGCATATTTGGAGAAAATTGTGAAAAAATCAAAAAGAAGAAAATTGTTTCTCAGTTTTATCAGTCCACCATGTTTTTGTAACCTTTTTTTTTTTTTTTTTGAAAACCAATATATACCAAACAAAATGATCCGACTGATTTGCTGAGAAGGATCCACGTGGTGCTGCCTTCAAATCCATCACATATGGAACCAAGGAACCTATGGCCTTCGCTAGGAACAATCTGGACAAAAAGAAACCAACAAACCAATAAGTAACCAAGCAACCAATAATCTTTGTTGAGAAGAATTCCTCTCATGGATTCTGAGAAGGATCCATGTGTTATTGCCTTCAAATATGCCCTTATTAGGAAGTCTTTTTTTTTTTTTACATTATAAAAAGCATACTGGAGTCTCTCGCATTGCACTTAATAGTTTACCTGTGAAACACCTACAACAACTCATGTATTCGGAGTGCAGAAATGCGCATGTGGTGGAATGTGGTGTATGCATGCTAAAAAACAAATGGCGAGCATAAAGTAAAGAAAGAGCCAGAGTACGTTGTGTGAGAACATACTAAAATGTTTTACCTCTTTCCCAAGTTCCATGATTCATATTTTACCTATAAAACAGTTACGCACTCATGACACAAATTTCCATAAAATGAAGAGTGAGCCAGAGCTCTGTGGTTCCACTGCGCTGCAGACCCAAATCAAGCCAAGATTTACTGGAATTTCTCCCGAAACAACAGCGAGCTCAAGCTGAACTGCTCATGACTGCAATCTCGCTACATCAGTGTATGTTTCATCTGGCACATTCTCTTAATCGACATTTTTGAAGTCAAAGGTCACGCAAGGCACCAAGCGTAAACTTTAATTATACTATAAATATATGTACACAATCACACCAGACGTTCTTTCTCTTTTGTGTGTCTCTCTCTCTCTCTCTCTCTCTCTCTCTCTCTCTCTCTCGCTGTCTTTCTCTCTCTTACACACACAAACACAGCTGTTATAACAATACTGATCACTGAACCCTGATTTCTCCCCTATTCTCTCTCTCTCTTTCTCTCTCTCTCTTTTTCTTAACAATACAGACACATTTTAAGTTTATCTTTATTTTTTAAACCCCTTTACGTTCCACTCATGAGATTTTTTTTTTTACCAGAGAGAATGGATTAGAAAGACGAAAGCCAGCAAATGAAATCAGAATCTTCCTGGAAAGCTTTGTGTGTGTTTCTCCAGAGAGAACAATGTTAGCTTGAGCCTCATTCAATCATTACAATGGATTTTTTTTTTTTCAATTTTAAGAAGCTAATATCATGATTAACAGGCATTTTCCTGATGAGCTAATTGTCAAAACGTAATGTTTGGTTGGTACGTACTCCCGTGATTAACAACAGGTTAATTTAAAGTTAAAGTTATGAATAATTAACTACCTGCAAGATGTTAATTAACTGGCTTGTAGAGTGTTTCTGTCCTCAGTGGCGGTCAGCTGCTTATATAGTACTTTATATGAGTTTGTTTTATTGGGTGTGCTGGTATAGGAAAATAATCAATGACAGGCAGGTGGCAGGTGTGATGTGGCTCGATGCGAAACGGAGTTACTATTACCACCCAGAACATCCCAAAGTGATCTGTCCTGCAAACCTTCCTATGGTGGAAAACTTGAAGTTGCAGCTTTACCTTTGACTATTACAAAGCACTGAAACTGGAGACTCCTTCCATAAATGTTGTTCTTCTTTCAGCTGCTCCCGTTAGGGGTCACCACAGCAGGTCATTGGTCTGCCTATTTGACTTGGCACAGTTTTTACGCCGGATGCCCTTCCTGACGCAACCCTCCCCAATTTTATCCAGGCTTGGGACCAGCACTGAGAGCGCACTGTTGCACGCAACCCCAGTGGCTGGAGTTGGTTCCCTGGCTGGGAATCGAACCTGGGCCGCAGCAGTGAGAACACTTTGGCCTAACCACTAGTCCTCCAGGGACCTAGACTCCTTCCATAAATGTTTTCCATAAATTAAACATTTCACCATATGGGAACACTTCAATCCTCCTTTTTTTTGGGGCTGGACTTAATTTTTGTCCTACAGACAACAATACATTCTTATTACATGTTAATATTTATAGGGAAGTAAGGGGGCTCAAATCAAACAAATGATCACACGCCTGAAGAGCCTTCAGGAGAAACCGCCAGGTATAGCACCCAAAATGTCTGATGAACTCATTTCAAAGACTTCACACAACGATGTGTCCCGAAATAGTATTTCATACTTAACTTTGTTTTAACTAAACTGGTCTAAGTTTTCCTTGCACTGGGAAAAAAATGTAATTTTTCCCTTAAAGGCTTCACTTTAAATTTGTGGATTGAGGAAACAATTAAACCAAACCAATGAAAACATCATAAACTTCCCGTACTTCATAAATATGGTTGGGAATTAATTACTGGGAATTGGGAATTAATTATTTTATGACTTCTACATTATCGAGTCAGTACAAAAACATTTTAGATTTCCAAACATTAGTTTTCCAGCACAAAATTGTTTGTATGTCAGTAAAGACATTGAAAATGTTTGTATGTCAGTAAAGAAAACAGGATATTATGTAAGAGACCACTTTCCAGACAAAAATCATAATGAAGGCTGCTGGGTTTTGCGTGCACAGTGCGACAGTCAAAGTCTCCAGAAGAACTGTGGATGGTTCTGTGAGATGCTCAGTAAAACTTCTAGTTTCCTTATAAAACTGCACAAATTGTACCTGAGACTACTATTTTTTTTTTAAAAGTGAAGGACCGTCACACCAAATATTGACTTTGTTTCATTTATTACTGTTTACTGCTCTTTATAGTATTTTTTTAACATAGAAACATTTAATTTCATTATTTTTGAAGGCATCTTTGCTCTACAGCATTTCTTTGCATGTGCCTAAGACTTTTGCAAAGTACTATATATATATATATATATATATATATATATATATATATATATATATATATATATATATATATATATATATATATATATATATATATATATGTTCTCTCCATACGGGTTTTCTCGGGGTTCTCCAGTTTCCTTCCACCTTGCAAAAACATGCTGAATGTGGACTGGCAACTCTAAATTGCCCCTAGCTTGAATAAGTGTGTGCATGGTGCCCTGTGATTGACTGGTGTCTCATCCAGAGTGGATTTCCGCACACTCCCAGTATTCCCCGGGGTAGTCTCCGGATCCACCGTGACCCTGTCTGTTTACTGAAGGTGACGAATGATGAATGATCTATGTGTAGAGCAATATAAATGAATAGTAAAGGAAATGTGTACCTTATAACCTTCAGTTGAATCTTAAATCCTGTTGTGGAAAATAACACAAGAGCAAAAACAGTATGTATGCTTATATATAAGTGTAACATTTGAATACTTTTTGTTAGAGCTGGCATATTTGTGGCGTAATTTCTGACAATCCTTCAGTCATTGAATTATCATGGATTAAATTAGGAAGCAATGATAATATTTTGGTGGCAGTGTTTCAGAAAATGTGCTTAAGAAAAAAAAAATTCCTGCGTGCTGAGTGAAAAAGGTCTCCAGTGTACTACATTTCATCTTTGGTTCACTACTTATCACTGAATCTGCCCGTTTAAACACACTAGTCATGTTAAAAGTATGTGAAGCACGTCATTTGTCTCTTGGCTTCAGTCTCTCCTCATTGACAATCACTGATTTTACTCAAACCCCTTCTGAAGGCAGAACAGGTTAGAACAGTTTAAGACAATGGAGACACTATTTTATAAATTATACTACTATAATTCTTCTACTACTGTTCCCTCAAACACACATTTGTATACTGCCATGAATAGATAAACTGTTTATGCATAACTAGCTACACACAGGACGTTAGCTAGCACTCGTATTGCATTTCTCTCATCGGCTAGCTAGCAAGCATGTAGCTAGTCTTCTTATTTTAGTGACTGGGTAGAAACTACAAGGTAGCTCGGTAACGCTAGGTAACTTTTCATTGATACTTATATTAAGAGTGAAGTTAAAAGTAGCCAGGTAGCTCGCTAATAATGTTGTTTGCTAGCTACTTAATGCTATGCTACGACACCAGACAACAAGACTGGCTGGAGCTGGCTTTCTGTGATGAACAGCTTCACTATAACATTTACTATAACTTTTTTTTTTAAAATCAATACAAGACTGTATGCTAAACACTAAACATTAAGACTGTTTTATATTTCTGAGGTATTTTCTGAGGTATTAGCAGCTTTCAGATTTGCTTTTAATAAACAGAAAAGCAAGTCGTTCTTCTTCACAGGTAAAATATTATAACAACAACAACAAGAACAACATTTAATGAACATCTGGAACGGGTGTTGTTCTTTAAATGAATGGCTCGGCACACGTTGTCCTCGGTTTTAACAAATCATATAAAAGAGAATGTGTTGGACCTTTTCCAGTTCAAGCTGTGAGAGAGACAACGGCGGCTCTGTGTCTCACAGCCTACCGGTCTCATTAATAATAAAACAACAGAATAGCTCCGTTGAGAGAGAAAAGGAAAAAAGTGTGTGTCTTGCTAGTACACCCACTATCTTTCACACACACACACACACACACACACACACACACACACACACACACACTAAAGGAAATAAAAAGTGATGTTGTAATCAGTAGTAAAGCTCTGGGGCTGATCCACCTAGAGACACTCTGGGAGTTATCTGGGCTTCATTAACGTGTGTGTATGAGACTAGTACACCATCCCACACTAAAACCTACACACACACACGCACGCACACACACACTGAAGTGATGTATTCAGCTGGACACTTCTTGTGATTAATCACCCTGCTGGTGGACTTTGGAGGTTTATCTGAGCTGTAAATGTGTTTACTGATGAAGTAACCACACAATGAATTAATGTTTATAGCGTTTCCACTATAAAGTCATCCTTGAAAATTTTATTTGAGTCACTGCCACAATGATGCCACGTTTTATTAAGACACAGCTTATTGGAAAATCTCTAATGTCCTAACTCAGTTTGAAAATTGCTTGCAATCGCTTTTAAATAACAACCAAATGACTATATTAGCATGTGGTGTTGACGTGATTACATTGTGGATCACCTTACGGTTTACAGATACATCAATATCACATACAATACATACACTTCATAATTAAAAAAAGTTATTTTCATCATAAGAATTGTCCATGATAAGCTGGGCTGTCTATATCCATCTCTCTCACTCTAGAGCAGAAACGAAGCATCAGCTATGGGACAATAACTTTTTTTTGTCTTGTTTTTATTGGTCTGAATAGAAAATGTAGCTTCTGGTTCGATAATGGTTCATTAATCATCTCCCGGTATTAATGACCTCACTGATGTTTCTTGGCCCTGCCTCGCTCCCTAAAGACTTAAAGAAAACTCGTGTGCTCTTGCGACACACTCCGTTCGATTTTCCCTCTCCGCGTTTGAGCGATGGTGTGTGAACTGAGCTCGGCAAAAACTCAACAGCTTGTTTTGTCACGTGCTTTGCTTCGAGGCAGTTAAAGTGCGTGTAGTTGTCACGTTGATTGAAATGTAGCTGCAGCGCGCACTAGATAAATGGCTCTGACTCAAACTGTTATTCTTTCTTCTCATCAGTCATCCAAGTAAAAAAGCAGTGAGGTCATAGTTTAGACCGAGATGTTTTCAGCGCTCTGATTGGCTCTGATGGATGTGTGCATGTGTGTGTGAGTGAGTTCATATCACATAAACATAAGGGCCTATACTACTGCTAGGTTCTATCCCAGCCTCGAAATGAAAACTTGAGTTAAAGAGTGAGATGTTGGGCTCAATCAGGTTTGGACAGCATTTCTTAAATATTCATTGGGCTTGGAGGTCGAGGGGTCGAATTTCATGTTCAGGTTCAGCTTTTCTCAGAGCCTCATTATTCCCCTCTCACCATTAACAGATTTTTGGCCTGCTTTCCAAGTGCTTTAGTTTTCCGCCTTATTTTTATTACCTTCAGTGTTCTCATTGGTGTTCTTGGCTTGTACAGTCCTCATTGCAAAACATGATACGACTCAATTTGGGCCAGGACATCCTTACGGATTAGTGTATCTGAAAATAAAGTCATGTGTTTGGGAATCATTTACATATATCTGATAAATAGAAAAGTATTCGCCTCATCACAAGTTCTAACAATGCTACAGCAATCCATGGCCAGGAGTATAAGAGAGAGTAAATGGCCGTGCTTTCTGGGTGGGACGGACATCATCATTCTCTCCCCTGTCAATCACAGCAGCACTAGCCAATCACGGGTGTCTATGACAGCTCAACTTTTCAGAAATCCGCTTACAATTTGCAAAACAGATTGGAAATATGCCTATAGATGAAGACAAGGTCACCGTTTCCAGTTTTTCTCTCGGTGCCATAAGCATGGACGGGTTCCCACAGGGGTTCTGACCCTTTCGCCTGAGACGAGTGCGACTCTGTTGGGAACACAGCAGCGTCCTAAATCCCTTACCACAAGAGGGCAAGGAGGTCAGGGACATTCTACGAAAGAGTAGACTGTGTACATACTGAAATAGTTCAGTTTCATATGAGGAATGTTTACCAAACTGAAAGTTGTCTAGCACTAACATAACACATCCTACACCTTGGCTCGAACACATCCTGAAAGATAACGCATTGTGTCAGATAACACAATAATATATTGTTTTAGCTAGCATTAGTTAGTCATATATTTACAAAAGTAAGTTAACTGTAAGTTAAATTAACACCGATCCTCCATTTTGTCACTATTTTCACCACTGAGTGAAAAATACAGGAAGTACGCACCCATGCTGGGATTGTTTCTCTTTTTTCCTCAGGAGCGAGAAATAGTGTAGACCATCGATTAGTCAAATGCAATTGTCCTGAAATGATCTCTTTCTGTTCTTTCTGGAACAGAAAGATTAAAGTATTAGCACGCTAAGGTGTGTTTGAATGTGTCAGTAAGTGAAAGTTTGCTTATTTGCATTTTCACGAAAGAAGTACTGCCACATGAGGTTTTAGCTCGTATTGGAAAAAAGAAGTACTCTTATGTAGCTAACATAACACATTCTGAACGATAATTCATGGAACTTTATAGCTAGCGTTCATTAGCTAGCTAAGTTAACCATCTGCATACTACAAGTGACAAGAATGTGGCTACGCATGCTATAATTCCCTTTTGCTTAAATTGCTGACATTATCCATTTTTAATCTTTTTTTTTTAAAATACATTTTTCTAACAGTTGATCTTATTCCCAGCACGTCTTCTCAGCAGACCTTCTTGATGAAATGGATCGTATAATTTAATACAGATTACAATCTTTACAATCCATTTTGTATGTAAAACACATATTGTTCTGGGCTTTAACCATTGCTCAGCACTAGCAAAACAGATCTTTTTATCCTGGGAACCTTCTTCCATGGCTTCCACTCTCTCTTTCTGCTTGAAAACTCGCACGCCAGCTGGGTATTCACACACCACACCATTCAGAGCATTCTCTCACAGGCCAACTAAAGCTGCGTAAACAGGTATTAAAGTATCAGATGCTGCTCAGGATAGTGGGTATGGCACTGCTTTGTGGTTTGTGCTTCATTCCTGTACTGGGATTTAAGGGATTCTGTAACAAATAGACCTGGGATCAGGACGCAGTAAAGAGTGAATTCTTGCTTTGCGTTTTCTCAGTGCTGCCTTTGCATTTCGGAGAAGATTTAGAGCTCCTTACCATTTGGCCTTTACATGGGAAAAGTTATGATGACATCATGGGTTGTTACCATCCACAATGCTGTTCTAGCTGCTGATAGTGATAATGCAGTGGGATTTAGCTCTCCCTTCATCTGTTCTTCAAGTGAGTGATGCAGCAGAGATTTAGTTCTTTAGTCTGTCCAGCTCTCTCACCTCCTCTTAGCTACAGATTTCCTAAGCTACAACTTTCCTGCTAATACCGCCATCAACACAAATAATTCAGGATAAATATCTATGTTTACGTATCTGAGCTTTCGAAGCATGTTTTAAAAAGCCTGAGAGAATGAGGAAAAACTACCAAAGGTTCACACGGGATGATTTACCGCACGTCACCTTAAACTGAGACTAACCAGGCGGCACAAAGAGCAGCTAATTTTACCCTCGGTGTAATTACGGTCCTGGCTTTGACCCCTGCGCGGCTGCGTCTGAACGTAATTACACGTTTTCAATGAGCCCAAATAACAGGCCTACAAAGGCCATGTCATGCTACCCAGAATCCTATTGGTTTTGATTTTACGAGGCATTCTTCTCTTTTTTTCCCTCCTGGCAGATTAGCGTGGTTCTCAAAAAAAGTCCAAAATTTCTCAAAAATTATTCTTAATACATCTGGAGAACAGATCTGCAGGTCTAACGCTTTGCCAAAAGGTTTAAATCGAATTTCGCAGGTTAATGTGTTCAAATATCTTTCCATCTTTCCATCTTTCCACAAAAACGGAGCACTTAACAGAAGGAACAATGTTGGAGCGCTCCGATGCGTGTGACCGAAGTTCGGTGGGCTTCGGTCGTGGTTTGCAATCATACACTCCGCCAGAACTTGACCCAACACACACCTGGGCCTGATCCAATCCGTTCAAGACAGACGCCATGGGTCTACTCGGGAATGAGAAAAGAAAGAAAAAAAAACCCACTGGTGATTGTTAATAAATCAAATCCAACCATGCACTCCACCCAGCTGTGGAAAATAAAAAAAATGCCTCTCTTCTACTTTTTCCATTGAATTTGTCTGGAACGTGAGTTTAGGTGGATGTTTAATCGTTGCTCAATTTGTCTAAGCGCATTATGTTCTTTTGTTGGTGCACATGAACTTGAAATGGGACAAGAATGATACACACACAAACTCACACGCACACACACACACAATCAATGGGATTAACATTACACATTAACACAAATCAAAAATCTAAAACAGTGTACTGGACTTGCCAGATTGTTCACACGTGTTCATTCGTTTGTCTTTGGTAACTGCGTATCCTGATCAGGATAGCCTGAATTACTAACTTGTTCATATTTTAGGAACAGAACCAGCTACGTTCAATAGAAAACATTGTGAGTTGCTTCACAGAGTGGGACGGATTGCTCAGAATTCCTTCAGGATGGGTTTCGAGTCAAAGTTTCTTCCATATTGTCTCAGGGAATTTTTCCTTGCTACTGTCACCTCTGGATTGCTCTGGATTCATATCCGGCTTTATGTAAAGCTGCTTTGTGACAAGGTCCATTGTTAAAAGCTCTATATAAATAAAATTGAATTGAATTGAATTGAACGTGTGCCAAAAATCAAGATTATCTACTAGGAATAATTGTTAACTATCTAGTTTTGATGTAAATATCTGCCATTAAAGGAAAATGGTTCAAAGTCCATAAACCAGAATATCCAAGCATTAAATCCAAAAAAAAAAAGAAACCAAATCATAGGCTACAAGTGTTGAAAGCACAGATCAGAATAACCAGAATCAGAAAAAGCACCCGGAAAGCCCTCAGACTTGATAGCAGTGGCTTGGAAGGACTTCGCTGTTGAAGAGAGTACGGTGGAGAGTGTCACCTATCAGATTCAAGAATTCAACACCGTTTTGGTATCAACTGAATCAATATTTCCACACTTAACAAGAATTAAAAGGTTTAGCTAGATTTGGGGGTTTTTTTTGCACGTTTTTTGGTGCATATTCTGTGCCCTGTCCTCCAACCTTCATTAGGAGAAAACATTTGGCCTGCTAAGAAGTCTCCGAGATGTTCCTCAGCTCAATTCACAGCACAGCAAATAGCTATAAATCAGTTCATTTACCTCCTGCACATGCTAACGGCTCACCATAGCTCACTGATATATATCATAGCCACTGGCACGAACGCCTCAGATCAGATCCATATGTGAGCAGGCCATGATGTCATCCCTCACGGATATTCTCCAGAATAGGGCCTTGTACGGGCTCCGATCTATAAACAGCACAACTGACGAGTTAAACATCTCTGTAATCAGATGCTGAACTGAGGTCAATTCTGCAAAATGGGCGACATCCTCCTAACCTCTGACCCCTGACCCCGCTCAGCTCGGCCCCCCGTGACCCGCATGTGGCAGTGATCAGAGCCAATCAGACGGCAGAAACTGTGATGGGGAGGAAGGTAATGGAAACCAGATTGAGAATGAGAGACAACGCACCAACCCACCCACCCACACACACACACACACGCACACAACAGACTCATAGACATGAACTTAACTCACTATATGACACTTTAACCACCTGATGAGTGTGAAAATTCAGTGTGTGAATGCGTGAGGTTTCTGAAAGAAGGTTTTTGGTTACACTGTATTTTAAAGGAATTGAATCAAATCCTCTCATTTCTAAAGTTATCTCCATTTCTCTTTCTCTCTCTTGCACTTTCACACACTTTATGGCTTTTGGAAGGAAACATGAGCATCCATCGCAACCAAGACTTCAAATTAGGGCTGTCATAACCAATTTTACTGTTTTAATATTATTTGAATTTCATAATTTACATATTTGATGGCAAAAACTCTGTTGAATTTTTATAATTCTGGTTTCTACTTTCAGTTTTCTAACACACATGTAATAAAACTGTTTTGTTTGTGTTATCTGATGTAGAAAAAGAGTCCTAAGTAAATGCCATTTATATGCCATTATATGTCATTTATAGCAAATTTCAAATTTCAGCAAATTTTCAATTCAAAGCATTAAATAAACAATCTATAGCTAATAATAAATTATTTTTAAAATATGCTGTTATTAAACAAAGTACATTGTGTAATATTATATGATATGGTGAGGTTTTCAGTAAGGAGATGTTTATTTACCATTTATGGAAGGAGTCTCTAGTGTCAGTAAGTTTCCTGCCAAGGGAAAGTCTTTGTGTGTGTGTGTGTGTGTGTGTGTGTTTTATTTTTATTTTTGTCTTATTAACCTCGAGGAGAGGCTGGTGAAGGAAGGACTGTGTATACCTGCTATAGTGTAAGTGATTACAGGAACTAAATTGTTTTGTGGATGTTCCACAATATTAAACGTAACCATAAATGGATAAAAAGTACTGTGTCGTGTTCTTTAATATAAAAAAACTGTGTTGACAAATTGCTGTGGTATATTCAAATTTTAATTCAGTTTTTTTTTTAAGGAATTTCACAGCCCTAGTTCAAATATGTCCAAAGCACACAGCAACTTCCTGAAACTGGCACCACACACACACACACACACACACACACACACACAGTAGACCAAAGAGAAACAGAAAAGCAGACAGACACCGATGACACTGAGTAAACCAACTCCGACTCAAACAAAGCCCAGTCACAATAGCACAGTGAGCAAACACTCTTTCAACTCCTTCATCGCACACACACACACACACACACACCATTTCCACCACTGAAATAATGGCATGTTCATTCACCTTTACTATTAACACACACTGCAGCAGCTGTATAACCAAAGAGGCCTCTCGGAGCTTTAATGAGGTTTTCCATTATACTCTAGTTTAATTAAAGGTCAAAGGGCACAGAGCAGCTCTTACACACATAACGTAGGAGACGGATCATTTTTCTTTTCCTCAAATCACTTTAGCCACCTGGCAATCACTTCGGATTAAAAGAGAAGTCCGGATAAAAAGTTTACACACAAATGGAGTCGATCAGCTCTGACATGTTTGGTGTCTGTTTCTCCTTTCTTTTGGCACGGCATGTCTAAATCCTCACACACTCGACTCAAAAGATAATGCATAGGTATGAAAATCTATTATTCGAACTATACTAAAATCTAAATCTGTACAATTGTACACTGTACAATTTCTACCTTTAAACTATAGGCCACACCCCCCTAGCTGAGTCATACTTTTTAATCAGTTTATAATTACATTCAATGTTGTTTTCTGTTATATATCATGTTATAGCAGCTATAAACAGTCATTCCCTGCCCAGTGTCTCTTTTTTTTTCCTTTCCACAACCTGATCAAACTGAAAGGTAGAAGAGTGCATAGACAGAAAGAGACTCCCTCTTTTTCAACACGCACACACACACCTCCTTAATTCACACATGCTGTGAAGGCCGTATTCTTCACTGCGGAAAGCTGTTAAATTCACCACACACACTTTTACTGCATACAACCAGAAACCAGGCTCATCATGACATTCGGCCACACTTATTATGGCCTCACGAATCAGGTCACAGAGACGCCCAGAGCGCCGCAGCCCACAGAAATGGCCGACTGACACGAGGCTCCGGCTGACCTCCTGCTGCAGGGGAAACACAAAGTGACTGGAGATGGAAAGTAGTGGGAAGTACTCTGGGAAAGTCCTGAATCTGATTTTAGAAAAACAGCACCTCCTCAGACCTCAGCGGACTGGAAAGCCCCGGGTTTGAGTCCACAGTCTGAACCGAACTCAGACAGTCTCAGAGGGCCGACTGGAGAAGAGACAGAGGGTCTCATTTATCAAACTGGATACGAACAAATTTATTCGTAAATCATTCACAGGAGCATTTATTTTTTAAAAATCCCCGCTGTGTTCTGAAAAAAATGATCATAATTCTACGAGAGCTCCTGAGCTTGGGTAAAATTTACATATGAAGAGTCACTAATGTGAACCTAGATAGGTTTACGCTGTCAAGTTTAAATCTCTTATTAGTTTCAATTACACACGAATTGAATTAACATTTCATATTAATGAGAGAGCAATCCAAAATATGAGAAAATCTGCATTATCATTTGTAAATCTGGCAAGAGTTTTTTGTTCCATTAGCCTAGGAACATAAATGTGGCCTGGAGAAAGAGCAATACCATCTCACGTTTTCAAACTTATGATTTTTTTTTTTTTTTAAAGCATAAGTTGAGGGGCGGGTTTAGCTACTTAGCTAAACATAGCTACACCTCGTTTTCTAGCATTCTCACAAATTTACTGTGAGATCACATTAAAGAAGTATACGAAATGAAGACAACCAGGTAGAGCGTGGGACTCTTGATCTCAGGATCATGGGATTGAGCCCAACCCAGGCTAGTGCACTCTCAGTGCCAGTCCCAAGCCCGGATAAATGGGGAGGGTTGCATCAGGAAGGGCATCTGGTGTAAAACCTGTGCCAAATCAATATGCAGACAATGGAAGGTGATCCGCTCTGGCAACCCTAACAGGAGAAGCCAAAAGAACAACAACAACAACAATAGCGAAAAGAAGACAACCAGCACAGCTTGGTTCATCAAAGCAAACTGCAAATTTGTAAGAATGTCGGTGTATGAGCCAAGAACGGCCAGGTTTAACAGTTGTCGATTAGCTTCCTTCTTGTAAAATTCAACACAAATTGTTCTCGAATATCAGACTTCCTCCATGTTTGGCATGGGAGCAGTTTGGTGGTTCAACATGGTTTCACACTAGAAGATGCCACCAATTCCATCCTGGGCAGGGTTGCATTGGATCTGGAGCTGCTTCTACCAACCGTTTACTTGGTGAGTGAAGTAAACGGTTTTGAACTATTTGTCCTGTATCAAACTAAAAAACAATAAGTCCTTGAGCCAACTATAAGCTATAAATCTGACTATGGTAATGGTTTCCCAAAATAATTAATCTGCCCATATATTCTTAAGAATTCTGAGGAGAAGAGCAATGGCGCATAGCTTGCTGTCTTTTCAGTCAAGATGTGTGCAAATCAAACCACCGCAGTGTATTATGGGTATGTAGTGTCCTCTGCTGTACATTTGTACACTGAATATTGCAGCGCTTTGACTCAAATCAGAATCAAAGGAGTTGACTTGTGCCAGCAAACAAAGGTCATTTCCCTAATGTTAGCATTTGGGTATTTCTGGGAGCTTCTACTTTGGTTAACAAACTCAGTTCTCTTCCTGAGGCATTCTGGGAACTTTAAAACATAGTGTTCTCGTATAGTTATATGACAACTGAATGTTCACAATCTTAATTGTGTGTTTGTTTTTTTGTTTGTTTTATAGAGAACAAGCGAGAACATGCCAACCAGACAGGTTAACAGGTTTTTTTATCGGGATGGTTCAGAGAATGTTCCTCTAATAATTTAAAAGTAACCAGAACATTGCAGCGGAACGTTCTCTGGAAAATCAAATGGGAATTGGAAGAGATTTGTTTACCAAAAAAAATTTTTTTCCAGAATGTTCTGGGAACATTAGCGCATTAGCATCACTACACACTACTACACAATAGCAGGCCCCAAAAATAGTGCACTATATAGTACATATGTCATAATTTCAGGGCTCAGGGCCACTCCATGCTTTCAGACGTGTATAAAATGGCAAAACTACCAAAATAGTGCACTATATAGTGAACAGGGGCTGTCTAATAGCAATTGTAACAAGCCCCTGATTGGCTGGGAAACATCATTGTATTTTATGAATTTTAAACATTTTAAAAAAATATGGTTACACTGTATTTTGTTCTTAAAGTATCCATAAGATGTATCTTTAAGTCAGGTGACAAATTTTTGCTCGTATTTCTACATTTTACCTCGGAATAATGGTGCGCGCGCACACACCGCCATCTTGTGGCCATACAACCCAAAGTAAAGTTCTCTTCTCGCGCATGCGCAGTGGCGAGCCGGCACGGTTAAAAAGAAAAACATGGCCGCCTCCACAGTGTGTCGTTCTGTGCGCTGCGTGTCTAAAGCTTTACCTCGGCTCAACACGTCCTGGACACCCGTCAACTCCTGTAGATATGAAAATGTCTCCGGTCCGACTTTAACGTGGTGTCGTTTTTATATTTCTGGACTGGATACGAGTCGAAGGAGAGAAGAAAACAGTGTGACATTGAGGGGGTGTGCAGGTAAGGCGTTAAGTGCAGGCTGAATGCCAAACGGATTAACACTTACTACGTAGGTGCACTTCCTATTGTAGGAAATAATGGCGTTTCGCGCCCTATCCTAGTGCACTTATTTTGAGATCGGAGCAATTTGGGATTTAGACAGTATTAACTCGGTGCAACTGTCAAATGAGTCGTGTTTTGTTATATGTTTCTGACGTCATGAAGTTTTAGATCGAAAGAAAAGCTTTTAAAAATGTTTTTACGAAGGAATAGTTTCTTAAAAGGTTTTCTCTTGGGTCTGGAAAGCAGGGATGATGCAAGGGACTTATGGGATTGCAAATTCAAGGCTAGGCATGGTGGCTGGACTGAGGTTTATAAAGTGTTTAAATTCACTTTAATACACATGAACAACGAAGAAGCACTCAATCCACAATTTATCATTTATCTTCAATTAGTTTGTCAAGTTTGTCTTCTTGATATTGTATTGCAATATGATATTATACAGTGCCTTGCATAAGTATTCACCCCCTTGAACTTTCCTACATTTTGTCCTTTTACAACCTGACAGTGATGTGGACTCAACCACCATTTGATTTACACAGTATATTTAACATGTGAACATAAGTATTCACCCCCCAAGTCAGTACGCAACAGAACAATATACGGCTGCGATTGCAGCTGCACGTCTTCTGGAATATGCCTATCATCTGGATCCTGATATTTTTGCCCATTCTTCTTGGAAAAATTGCTGAAGCTCTGTCAGATTTCTTGGACACTGAACAACGTTCAGGTTCTTGGCTTTTGTCTAAATTCATGACATAAAATCACAATTACATCAATTTAAATTCGGTGAAATGCAGAAAAGTTCAAGGGGGTGAATACTTATGCAAGCCACCGTGTATTGTAGTAGTGTAATTTTTTTTAACAAATTGCTTTTTGAATATCAGATTCTATTATCGCTAATTGACTTTTTTGATTTGTGTGTGTGTGTGTGTGTGTGTGTGTGTTACAGGGTTTAAGAGCCTCTGTATTTTCAGCTTACGCACCTTCCACAGCAGCTCGGTGTGTCATGAGCAGCAGGATCTCTACAGCGTGCTGGGAATCCCACGCACCGCCACACAGAAAGAGATCAAGAAAGCGTACTATCAGGTCAGTATTGCATTTCAGCATTAAAATGGGATGTTTTTCCTGCTCCAGAACACATGATAGAGATTAGTGTCTACTTCTCCAAGCAATACAACATTGCTGATAAAATTCAGGCAGGTCAATATCATCTGGCCAACATTTACAATTTAGCATAGCATTAAAAATTTTTGACCCTTTGGCCCGCCACGTGAAAACGACACTTTTCTTCATGTTAAAAATCGACCTGGTGGAAAAGCCAATTAACCGAAGGGGAAAGGACGCGGAGTTGTGAAAGAAGCATTTGTTTCTGGTAACAGTTACTTACACTTCTCAATTTAGTGCTACAGCTTGTCTTTTGTTATCAGCAAGCTAGCCAGCTGAAGTTAGTGATATCTTTAGCTTTCATGATGTATTTACCTTCTCAAAACAGTGTGGTCCGTATGGTCAGTGTTATAGCTTTAACCAACCAATGTGTCTGTATGCTGTTTGAGCTAAAGCAAATATGATTATAATCTCATATAAAACTAGAGAGGTAGTTCATTTACTGTTGATGGCGTGAGAAGCCATGTTCTAGACTTTCCGAGTAGGAATTCCAGGTTCTTTAACATATTACCTTTGTTACGTAAATCATGTAGTTACAGTGACGCAATAACGATGTTTGTTTTTCTGCAGTTGGCGAAGAAATACCATCCCGATACAAACCCAGATGACCCGCAGGCTAAAGAGAAGTTCGCCAAGCTAGCAGAAGCATACGAGGTCAGGTTCAAGGAAAAGTGTGTTTTTTTAAAAAAAAAGTAAACAAATGTGAACATTGCTTTTGTCAGATTTGTTTTTTTCCCAAATATATTATATATTTGGTAATGAAGTTAATTAACATGTGCTGCTTTATTTTGTATGTGTGTGTATGTGTGTGTGAGCAGGTTCTGAGTGATGAAGTGAAAAGAAAGCAGTACGATACTTACGGTTCAGCGGGGCCGAGCGCAAGTGGGGCGGGGCAGCAGTACTGGAGGAGCGAAACCACCGTGGACCCAGAGGAGCTTTTCAGGAAGATCTTCGGGGAATTCGCCGGAGCGCAAGGCTTCGGAAACTTCAGCTCCATTTTCGAACAGCCGCTCGAGGTCAGCTACAGCACCAGAAACCTCATGTCTGTACTGTACTTTTCTCTGCTGAAAATCACCAGCATGCGTTGTTCCCGTGTGCAGCACATCTGACGAGATTCTAAAATAGGGTTCGGTTATTTTTAAGGAATGAATAATATTGAGGTTTGGAGGAAATTGTATTTCAATTTTGAGAACTGTGAGAAGAAAAATCATTTTTCAAGCCCTAAAACTCACCCAACCTTTCTGTTGATATATCAGAAACTGAGATATTTATTTGTACAGTTATTATATAATGAATTTTATTTTTAACAAAAAAAAAGCTAGGGTTTTATTGTAGTTATGTAACTTGGCATTCTCTGTATGGTGCGTGTGTGTGTGTGTGTTTAGTACGTCATGGAGCTGACATTCACCCAGGCAGCCAAAGGAGTGAACAAGGAGATCACAGTGAACATAGAGGACGACTGTCCACGTTGTCATGGCAAAGGTTACGAGCCGGGCACCAAAGTCACACACTGCCACTACTGTAACGGCACCGGCATGGTGAGAGCACCGTAGCAACCGTCTCCATGGAGATTTCGGAGTTAAACGGATTTGAATATCGGTGTTAATATTTGACATAACTTAATACTGTTTGTGTGTGTAGGAGTCGGTGAACACAGGCCCGTTTATGATGCGCTCCACGTGTCGGCGCTGCGGTGGGCGGGGCTCAATCATCATCACGCCCTGTGTGATGTGCAGAGGAACAGGCAACACCAAGCAGAAAAAGAGCCTCATGGTGCCTGTACCTGCAGGTCTGTTTACTTCCTAATGAGCCTTTTATTTTACATCCACACCTTTACACAGATTCCTTTCAAATTTGATTAAAAGGATTAAGTATCGGAATGGATTTAAATATCGATAAGCGTACAATGTTACACTGACACAGACAGCATGAACATTAGCAGGAGCTACACTGTGGTTCATCACATAATAGCAAGGAAGGTGGAAATTATCTAGCTAAGAAAATCATTTTGAGGCAACATATGAGGAATATAATCAATGGCTGCCTTGTGTGATGCGGCTTAATACGAAGCAGAGTTACAGTTGAGTTACAGTTACAGTTACAGTGAAGTTAATAAGACCAAAGCACAGCTTGTCGTGTTGGTGAGAAACCGCAACGTCGTCTGTCATGAAAACCGTCCTGACACTGGAGACTCCTTCCATAAATGTTAAATAAAGAATTGTGTAAATTTAACTGTGTGTATGGGTGTTTTTAGGAGTGGAGGACGGCCAGACGGTGAGGATGTCTTTAGGAAGTAAGCAGATCTACATCACATTCAGAGTGAGTTTACCTTCAGCATGGCTGCTAACCGTTTCCTCAATCAGTAAACCGTAGTAATATTTCTATCTATTTCTATCTGTGATCCTACACTGGGGTATGGTATTTTTTTCAGCATCAGACTGCATGAAGATTGTTGATTCCAAGACCCAAGAACAGTTAGATCAGAGTAGGACCAGTGTCATTGGGTTTAATATTTGTGCTTATTTGTGTCTCAGGTCCAGAGGAGTCCAGTGTTTCGGCGTAATGGGCCTGACATCCACTCTGATGTGATGATCTCCGTGGCTCAAGCCATTCTGGGAGGAATGGCTCGAGCCCAGGGCCTCTACGGGACGGTCGACATCGCGGTGAGACGTGTTCACTCTCAGCACACGACTTATTCTAGTAGCTTCCGAGCACCAATCGTCCACTGTGTTGCGTTGACGAATGAAATTTGCAGGGGTCCCAGTCAAGACGCTTCAGTTTCGAGTAATGTGTACATTTCATTATTAGAAAAAATATTCCTATAATTCGTTGCCTGCTCCACAATTAGAATATATATACACTGAAAAACTGTAGGGATAATACACACTTATGACACACACCTGGCTGCAGTGTTCTACTTCCTGTATCTGTCTATATGCAATGACCTGTACAGCCACTAGAGGGTTGTATTGAGTTAAATAGCCAGATAAGAGTCTAGTATTTCTTTATTTTTGATATTTATATTCATTTTTGTCCAAAGTGAATTACATTTCATCTGAGCAGGCAGCTTTGGAGAGGCTGGGATTCTCAAAAGGCAGTGGACGAGGTTTTTCATTTATTGCTGCATTAAGCATCACACCCATTTTTTTTTCTTTCTTTTCTTTTTTTTTTTTTCCTCCAGATCCCTCCCGGGATTCAAACAGACCAGAAGATCCGTCTGGGTGGTAAAGGAATCGCCCGCGTGAATGGGTACGGCTACGGAGATCACTACGTCCACATCAAGATCAAAGTGCCCAAGTAAGACACTTCTATACACACACATACACACACACACACACACACACACGTTAACAATCAAATTCACAATCACATCCAGCTTAAAAGTGTGACATCCAAATAGTATGAATGTATATTAGTTTTTTTAGTTTGCTCCTGTACGCTTAAAAACTAAAATAGAGCATGTTTTCTGTTTTCCTGGGTTTCCCTGGAAGGAAGCTGACCCGGAGGCAGCGGGATCTGATCCTGAGCTACGCTGAAGAGGAGACGGACGTAGAGGGATCCGTGAACGGAGTGACCCGATCCGCACCAGGTACAACAAGTTTCCTTTACAGACAGGATACAGGAATACAGGATACAGGAATACAGGATACAGGAATGGTTTGCAAAATACACAGTATTTGCTCAAATATACTTGATTGGCTGAGAGATTTGCTTCTTTGGTTTTAGACTCGATGTATGTAGCTAACTAAGAATGGAAATCCATCTCAACTAAAGTCTTTTCTGTAAATATCGACCTTAAGCTGCATCAAGTTCTTCAGTGATGATACACAGACGTACAGTGTGCTGAATGTGTGGGACAGAAAAAGACACAGAGATGGACAAACGTGTGTGTGTGTGTGTGTGTGTGTGTGTGTGTGTGTGTGTGTGTGTGGCAGGCTCCCAGCACACAGCGAAGGAATCCAGAGAGGAACCGAAAAGTGACGAGGAGCAGCCCGAGAAGGAGGAGGGCGGATTTTTCAACAGACTAAAAAAGATGTTCTCCTGAATGGTGCTGCAGGTAGGGGCTCTGCACGGTCGTGTCTCAAACGCAGTCATTACTTCAACTCCAGTTTGCCCATCTCGCTGTTATCTGCTGTTTCTAGGTGAGAGACCTTTGAGCTGTTAGAGTTCGGATGCACAGAAGCTCGCCACTCATCTCAGGAAGAGAGCGAGTCAGTGAAAGAGAGACGCAGAGAGAGAGAGAGAGGAGGAATGAGAAGAAAGAGGCATCCAGAGAGCTATTTCTGTTACTCAGCATTTGTTTATCAAAATCCCGGCGAGCAGAGAGCTTCGGTTAAGGAGGATTCTGTGAACGAATTCTGCGTAATGAAGTATGAACTGTTGTGAAGCTCAAAAATCATCAAAAATAATGGTTTATTAATGTAAACTCTTTATGCTGGTTAATGTGTATTTTTTCTAATATATTAAAGAATGACGTTGTCTAAAAATGATAACAAGTGATAACATTAAATATAACTGAAAAGAAAATAAAAAGTCTGATGTGTCTTTCTTGAATTAATAGATTTTGGCAAATTGCTGTGTTATAAGAGGAATAAAAGCCTTTGGGACATGCTGTCCTTGAACAGTAATCAACTTTGGGGTGAAAGGGTGACATCGGGCTCCAGAAACCAACACGTTGTTGATTATTTTAATGCAACTTCCCACTTTATCGTGTTTTATTCCTTACATATGCCGCCTCACAGCAGATCCACCGCTACCCTGACCAGGATAAAGCGCTTCATCACTGAAGATGAATGAATGAATGAATAAAAAAATTGGAACGTCCATAAAACACGTCTGGGTGCCCTACACTAAAATATACTGCGATAGTAAAAAAGAATTGATTGCTTGATGAAGTACGGCATTTTTAAAAATTCTTCATATCACCCCTTATAAGATATTAAGACATAAGCTGAGTCTTAAAATCACACACTCCTGCACTATTCCAGACACCTTTTAAGTGATATATATCTGTCTGAGAAATATAAACTCAAGTAGTGCAGCAAGAAAAGCTGAATAATGGACTGTTTGCTTTATAAATAAAGAAATGCCTTCTCTTATGCTGCAGTAATAAAAATAGCAATACTCAACAGAAACATGTTTATTTCGCTGATTTGGTCCACTTGCAAGGTTTTAAGCTCCGCCCACTTGGCACAAACAGTAAAACTACATAAACTACATTACATTTTTAAAACTGTTTTTTCCTCAATTTTTTTTAAATCTGTATTCAGAACCAAAAATCCATGAAACCATGAAACTGTATAATACTGTTTCTAATTAGAAGTATTTTACAGAGGAATTTTCCAAAATGATGATTATTTTTGGCTTTACATTAGATTTTATCCTAAAAAAAAAAAAAAAAAGAAACTGTTTTGTAAAAGTCTTTCTCTTGAGAATGTCTTTACAGTGAAATAAATATTTTTAATTCTAACAACATGAAAAGACATTGTATAAATAGATGTATATTTTTGAAAAATACAAAAAAAAAATAAGATTGATTGTGATTTTTTAATGTACTGTGTTGTTGTGCGTATTAAAAAATACACACAACTTTTCCACTTTACCTCAAAAGAAATCAATCAACCAGGACATGTGGTGTCCAGTGTTTACTTTTTTAGCTTTGCTCTGGAGTAATGGAAGTGTATCTTATCCAAAAATAATTTCAACACACACTACCAACACACACGGCCTCAAACCACATCCTGTACTTCAGTAGTGTGTGTATCAGGACATAGCCCGGCCACTTGTTTTCTCTCAGCTCACGCTTCCAAGATTCACAAAATTACAGGGTTAAGAATCCGAATAGACTGTGTGTCCAGGTAATGCAAATATAACTGACTGTAGTAAGCTCATCATAGCTTTTAAGGAGGCAGAGGTGGAAATATAAGCACAAAATGGGCTGAAAACTTAGAGGTAGCTCTAATATTTAACAGAGAGCGACCCTTAATCACTGTTCATTTCTGCAGCTGCTCTTCACAGCCTGTGAGAGTTCACTGACGGGTTTATTACTTGAGACTATAACCTGGCCAAAGTACAAGAGCTGGACTGATACTTTAGTGTCTCCTACACTAATATCAACAACGGAGAGAGTCCAAGAGAAACCTTTTACATTTAGAAAAAACAAAAAAAACAAAAAAAAACGCAGCTTGACATGTTACCAAGCAACCTGAATGTGCAAACTCCTCTGTCCATGGGGAAAACTTACAAAGCACTGTCTGTTACAAAGCACTGACACTGGAGACTCCTTCCATAAATGCTAAGGAAACATCTCCTTACAACAAACAACCGTCACCATATCAACAATTATTTATTTTCCTTTGTTAAATAACAGCATGGTTTTAAAATTCATTTATCGTTAGGCTTGTATTATGTGGCGCATCCGCCATTCAAGTCCCTGTGTAAGTCATTACTATTAAAATGATAATGTATTAGAACAAACCTATTAATATAAACCTCTGATTTGCCTTGTCAGAGATGCTGTTATAGAAAAGTAATCAATATATATTAATATATTGATTATATATATATACTATATTGCCAAAAGTATTGAGACACCCCTCCAAATCATTGAATTCAGGTGTTCCAATCACTTCCATGGCCACAGGCGTATACAATCAAGCACCTAGGCATGCAGACTGCTTCTACGAGGATTTGTGAAAGAATGGGTCGCTCTCAGGAGCTCAGTGAATTCAAGCGTGGTACCGTGATAGGTTGCCACCTGTGCAATAAGTCCATTCGTGAAATTTCCTCACTACTAAATATTCCACAGTCAACTGTTAGTGGTATTATAACAAAGTGGAAGCAATTGGGAACAACAGCAACTCAGCCACGAAGTGGTAGGCCACGTAAAATCACAGAGCGGGGTCAGCGCATGCTGAGGCGCACAGTGCGAACAAGTCACCAACTTTCTGCAGAGTCAATAGCTACAGACCTCCAAACTTCGTGTGGCCTTCAGATTAGCTCAAGAACAGTGCGTAGAGAGCTTCATGGAATGGGTTTCTATGGCCGAGCAGCTGCATCCAAGCCTTACATCACCAAGTGCAATGCAAAGCGTCGGATGCAGTGGTGTAAAGCACGCCGCCACTGGACTCTCTAGCAGTGGAGACGTGTTCTCTGGAGTGACGAATCACGCTTCTCTGTCTGGCAATCCGATGGACGAGTCTGGGTTTGGCGGTTGCCAGGAGAACGGTACTTACCTGACTGCATTGTGCCAGGTGTAAAGTTTGGTGGAGGGGGGATTATGGTGTGTGGTTGTTTTTCAGGGCTTGGGTTTGGCCCCTTAGTTCCAGTGAAAGGAACTCTTAATGCTTCAGCATACCAAGACATTTTGGACAATTTCATGCTCCCAACTTTGTGGGAACAGTTTGGGGATGGCCCCTTCCTGTTCCAACACGACTGCGCACCAGTGCACAAAGCAAGGTCCATAAAGACATGGATGAGCGAGTTTAGTGTGGAGGAACTTGACTGGCCTGCACAGAGTTCTGACCTCAACCCGATAGAATACCTTTGGGATGAATTAGAGCGGAGACTGCGAGCCAGGCCTTCTCGTCCAACCTCAGTGCCTGACCTCACAAATGCATTTCTAGAAGAATGGTCAAAAATTCCCCTAAACACACTCCTAAACCTTGTGGAAAGCCTTCCCAGAAGAGTTGAAGCTGCTATAGCTGCAAAGGCTGGGCCAACTCCATATTAAACCCTACGGATTAAGAATGGGATGTCATTAAAGTTCATGTGCATGTAAAGGCAGACGTCCCAAAACTTTTGGCAATATAGTGTATATATATATATTTACAAATAGGAATCTGGAAATCTCACTGGGAAATCTGAATTACTGGTGAACATGTGACAAGCAAGTGTTATCGCATCATAAAATATAAGGTTGCAACATGAAAAGGACTTCTGTTATTACACCGGTTCTGTTTACCGGGAAAGGGGGTGTGGCTTGTGTAGGATAGGAGGCGTTTCTGTACCTTTCTAAATGAAGGTAAAAGAGTAGGCATTTATTATGTGGCTTTTAGTGATATTTCATGTACAAACACAAACAAATTATTGTTCAGTACAGAAAAATGTAACTCTATTCCAAATAACTGAATTTCCAACCAAACGGATAAAAGGGCTGTAGCATTTAAATATTTGATCTGCTGGATGTGTGCGAGAGAAAAACACAAGTATTGAGCGTCCAGTGGTCACCAGAAAAAGAAATCTGGCCTGCTTCCAAGTGTGTTTTAGTATTCCTCGGAATAGCTCTTAGGGTAGTAAAAGAAAGTACCTTCATCTTTATTGGAATGTACTCGCTTACCTCAGTACTTGTTTACACTTTCAGTGCTTAATTTTTTTTATTTTTGGAGGTTTGCACCTTTTTTTTTTTCAGCTGAGCAGCTTTGACTGGCTACAGTCATCTAACCTTCCAAGAAAAAGTAAATGTGAACAGGGTAAAGCTTTTTTTAAATTGGTCACATTTGGGTGACCAATGGGTGGTGCAGTAGGTGCCGCCTCACAGCTTCAGAGTCCTCGGTTCGAACCTGAGCTCAGGCTACTGTCTGTGTGGACTTAAACATGTTCTCCCCTGTCTTTGTGGGTTTTCTCTTGTGGGGGTTCTCCAATTTCCTCCCATGAATGTTATGCAGTGAATTAGACATGCTATCAGCACAAAAATAGTCAAACTTCAATGACTTTTGTCCATCGTTAACCATTCTATTCTATTCTATTTTTGTCTACATCACTGTGCATGCATGAGTGTGAGAAAACAACATTAGCCAATAATATTGTGTCATGTTTCACCATTATGCACAGCCTGGCTTCCCTTAAAATTTCCCATCAATCTTGGTGGAATTCTATATTTCAGCGATTAAACTCAACCTGTTTCTGGTAAACAGGACAGTGAACATCTCCTGACACAGAGCTAATACACAGCTGTTGAAGCCAGTGCATCAATTAGTGTCTGTTAGGTGTTCATGTACTCGCTGTTTCAGTGAGACAAAAGATTAACAGGCTTTTAACACGCCATTTTGAGTCATGCCTGGACGCATGGCTTCACTGGAAGTGAATGAAGTGTGGGCAAGTGCGTAGTGAACATGACATACATGTCAAACTTAAACTTAAAATATCTGTGTCAGTCGGAATCACTTGAAGGCTGCAGTATGATGATTTATAAATATTGTAAATAAACTGTAAGTATAAAGTTCTGTTTGATTATTTGCACTCATTTTTGAAATTTGTTGCTTATAAGTCTAGCTAGCTAGCTGTCACATCCTTCTTCAGCTTATTTGATGTCCAATAACCTCACAGCTATAAAAACCAGACGAGGCAAGCCCAGTTTAGCCCGAACCATGAAAAGAACCTTTGAGGAACTTTTCTGTCTCTCAGAAAATGAAACCTTTGACCCTTTAGCTTTCTGTCTATAAAAAGTACAAGTACCATTTTTGGCACAAAATGGCTGCTCACGTTGACCTGATTTTAGAAAAGTCTTTTGATGCTCGTACGTATGAGGAGAGACAAGAGTCCACAATAGAAAGTTGTGCTTCCCCTGTTTTAATGAACACGAGCCGCCACTGGTGTTACGATTTCTGTTATGATGGCTTCTGAAAGTTGATCCTAGTAGAAGGTTCACATTCAGCTCCACTAGGTGTAGTCCTTGCTCCTATAGTGATTAAAGCCTTGAGACAGAGAGGTAGGGAGTGAGAAAAACCATCAGCCTGAATTTATATGGCAAAGCTAAAAGTCTCACAATGTGTCTTACTCAATCTCTACCAGTAGTTATGGGAATTCCGGATCTTTCCAATGAGTCAGACCACTTGACTCAGCTCACCAACAACAGCCTTCTTTAGGAAGATGGTTGGAAAGAGTTTCCCATGGAAAGCATTTAAGCATTTACTGAACATGAATGAATGAGTAAGTGAGTAAGGGTACTGTCTATACATAAATGAATAAATAGATAAAGGGAAAAAAAAACTGGATCACACGAGTCAGTTCTCAGCGGTCACTTAAAAGAACCATCTCAAAGAGTCGACTCGTTTGCAAACGACTCATCGGTAGTTTGCGCAGTTCTGCAAATTAGTTAGTTCTGATTCTCATTGACAGCTTATTGCGTTATTCTACAGTTTTTAATGTTTTTAAATAGTCAAGAATATGCTCTGTGCCTAACTGACTAACTTCACATTGTTTAATTATGAATATTATGGGATGTCATACATCAAGTATCAAATTGAGTAGCACGTCGCTATTTGTTTGCTAAGGCCGCAACAATCCCTAAGGACAAAAATAAATTAATATTTCAACATGGAGGGCAGCTGCTTCTATAAAAAGGACACACTTTTTCACAGATAGCTAGTTAGATGCAAGATTTTTCTCCAACGTTACCTAGCTGCTTTGTTTTGGGGATAAACGTTTAGCGAATAGCGCTGTGGTAGTGTGTTTGCTAAATTCTTCCTTTTTCAAACCAACACTACATGTCTCAAAATAAATCTAAGCTTCGGTTTGCCCAGGCTAAAAGCAACTATCAATTCACGTTTTCATGCCTTAGGGTCCTGTACTTTTTATAGACAGAACGCTAAAGGGTCAAAGGTTTCATTTTCTGAGAGACAGAAAAGTTCCTCAAAGGTTCTTTTCATGGTTCGGGCTAAACTGGGCTTGCCTCGTCTGGTTTTTATAGCAGTGAGGTTATGGGACATCAAATAAGAGCTCTTGTGTATAAACCCACACTGAGCTCGTCTCCAAAACAGTAGGTGTGTAGCGCCTGTGTCTCATCTGAAGCTGTCTATTTTTAACTGGCTGAGAGCCAGACGCAGAGCAGCTTAGCACTGAGGCTAACCAGGTGTCTGAGAGAGAGAGAGAGAGAGAAAGACAGAGAGAGAGAGAGGGAAAAATGTGTGAATGAAGGAAAAGTTTCTCTCTGAATGACTTTTTAACTTTTGGTCTGTAATGTAGTGTATTATAATGTTCTACAAAATGCATATCAAATGTATGCACACCGTGTTTACACTATACACTATACAGTAATGATCAAATACACCATATGTCAGATACTTTGTAGTATCTTTTTGTTGCATTGGAGGCTATATGTGTTTTTGCTGGCTGAAATGCTATCAGTGGAAGATACCAAGGTTTTACTCCTGCTTTGGATTGGACCTATTTGACCACTTCTGAGCCAGCTACGTGTCCCATCCACCTTCCTGGAAATCCCCTATTTTTCGAAAACAGCCTTCAAAACTGACCAGTTTTTACCTTGTTAGTTTCTGGTCATATCAGACATAATTCTGAAATCTGATCGATTCATTTTCTGATGCTCTGAAAAGTCTTCAAGGTTTAAATCAATGTGTTCATTCTAATACATTCTTTTTTTCTATAGTAACAATTTACACAGGGACTTGTGTAGTAGATGCAGATTTTTAAACAGTGTGTAATCTCTGATAGGTGAAATTTTCTGGAAGGAGGCATTTATTTAACATTTATGGAAGGAGCCACCAGTGTCAGAACTTTGTAACAATTTTCAGGACAGAGGAGTTGAGTGTTTCTTGGTAACATAACAAGCTGCAATTTTTGCTTCTGAACTTCAAGTGAGAGGAAAAAAAAAGAGAGAGGCTGCCGAGGGAACAACCTTTTATCGCTCCTACGGTATAACGTAACAGGAACTAACTTGTTTCGTATATGTTCCACAGCATTCAATGTAACCATAAATGGATAAAATGCGAGAAGTGTCGTACCGCAGTAAACAATTGACAAATTGTTGTTGTATAAGAGGAATAAAACGCTGACTAAAGAAAAATAATCAATAGTAACTCCACTTTGCATCAGGCTGCATCACACCACCTAATTATGGTTTGCTATTTATTATTTTCCTAGAAGAGCACACCCCCAAGTGTTTTATCATTACTGTCATTATCTTTCATTCATTCATCTACAGTAACCACTTGATCCTGATTCTGGAAGGAAACCCACACACATATACAGGGAGGACAAGTGAAACTCCAAATAGACAGTAACCAGACCTTAAAGGTTAGGGTTAAGGGATCCTGGAGCTCTGAGACCCCAACACTACCTGCTGCGCCATTTTGTAAATATCAAACTGTTGTTGTTGGTTTTTTTTTCCCCCTGATGGTTTTCTCATAGACCTCTAACACAGTTCTCTGTCATATCTCAATGATCTTTACTCTGTTTGGGCATAGTCCCACCGTTAATCTTGGACTTTATACTTGTACTCTTTCCATTGGAGGTTTTCCTTTTTTTGCGTGTTCGCTTCTCGTAAGCTGGGCACATTGTACACTTTTGGTCACAATTTAGATTTCGATGTCAGAAGCCTTCAGTTAAAGTCGTTCCTATCATCAGCGTATCCAGCGTAACGGTCACTGAGAGGAAAAAGAAAAGCACCAAGGTAATGAAAGCAGCACTGACTGAATAGTGGCAACAGGGTCCTGCATGTCCATATCCCTTTTCTTATATAAGTTTTAGCAAAACTGAGCACTGACCGCTTGGTAACTTTTTCATTCTGAGGTGAATAGTGACATCATTTCCACCATCACATGGAGGGATCAAGTCATGCATCGTGAGGAGTCAGATGACAAGATTTCTCTCGTCGCACACCGTAAGCCCGGCTTTAGGGTTTCATCTTAATGTTATAAGGGAGTCACTTCTTGACACTCTCACCTTTGAGTCACTCATTAGGGGTTTAGACCTGGATTTCTATAAAGCTGCATTGTGACAATGACATGTTAAAAGTGCTGCATATACACGGTAAGCCATTAAACACCTGAGTAAACAGGTACAAGGAGAATATATCAATCAAAGGCCACTCACACGGCTTTATTTAAAACCTGCAAATAATGCACACGTGCACTGTAAAAAAAATTACCGTATTATTTTACAGTAATATACTGGCAACCTAGGTGCTAGACATAGTTGAATCAATGCAAGCTAGTTGCGGTAGCATCATGGTGTAGTTGTGATGACTCAGTGGTTAAGGCTTCGTGTCACAGCTCAGAAGGCTGTGTGTTCAAATCCCAGTACTGCCAAGCTGTCATGGTTGGGCAAGACCCGTTATGTTCAACTCAGCTGTATCCCGCCTCAGCCAAATGAGCAAGCGTGCTGGGCTAGGTGTCACTTTATACAACATTAAGATATTACAGTACTTCACTGTAAATTTTGCAGTACTTTACTGGCAACCCAAATTGCCAGGAAATTACTGTAAAATTTACAGCAATTTATTACAGTGTGCATACATGGGCTGTATTTCTTTGTTTTTCAACTTTGCATGCACTGCGTTTGGCCTTTGCGTCATTACAAAGTCGTTTATTCTGACGTCACCAGGCAGTCCTGAATAGCAGCGTGTGTTCAGATGTGGAGTACGTGCTCGGGGCGCTGTTGGCATTTCAGCAGACTTAAACTTTCCAGGGGAGAAAGACTCCTTTGTGTGGCTTATTACATCAAATAATCTACAGAATCACCACTGATGGTTCATTACAGTGGAAGTGAGCACTCTGTGGGTGTGTGTGGAGCCATGGCATATGGGTTTTGGGGTGTATTAGGGTGGGTAACGAAGTGGTTGTCCCTGGCTGTATGCCCAAGGCAGCCCTGTTCTCATTACGTATACACGCGCACTTACTACAGTCTGATATATATCTCTCCACTGCTCAATGACAGCTTTTCCACATAACCACAGCATTCTGATCAAGGCAACACATTACCGCACTGCCATCGTTCCCACCAACCAGCCCTGTGTGTATGTGAAAGACAGCAACAGAAACAGCAAACCATAAAAAAAAAAAGATTTCCAAACTTAAACGACTTAAGTCGTCAGAGTGTAAAGGAAAACTTCATAAAAGGAGCGTTTGAGAGCAGAAATGTGTGCTTTAACATTTAGTTAAACCAATTTATTCCTACAGGTCTCTCTTGTGAGCAAGAAGGAGTCATTTTTCCCACCAATAAAACATGATATAACTTTTTCCTATAAAGATATATAGGAATGTTTAAAGCATACAGTAATGTACAAAGGTCTCTTGTGGTACTGTTGAGTCCCAGAGGAATGAACACTGCTACTGACAACCAGTGTTAATTTTGACAGCAGATTTTAATTTAGTTTTAGTCATAGTCTTTTGACTAAAATGCAATTTTAGTTTTAGTCATATTTTAGTCATCTGCTTTGTTCTACTGTAGATTTAGTTGACTAAAATATATTGGGTTTAATTTAAGTGTAATTTAGTTAAACTATTGTAATCTACAAAATATTCTAACTTAAAATTAAATAAAACCAAGTCTCATTAAATATATGGAATATAGCCTTTCCATAAAAGACCAAAAATTAGATATGCATTGTTTATAACTTGCATATGACATTCTTCATTCTTTAAAGCAAAAGCGCAGCTCCAAAATAATAAAAAGAAAAACTGTATTGGGCAGTAATGCCATTGCAAATCCTGTATGACCTGAATCAACAGTTCTCTGTTAATAATAAACAGTTTATTTATATCATAAGGAATATATTAAACAGCAAATGTACTGAAACAGCCCCTTCCTTCTTACACCTCAACAAAACAGAACAAAATATTATTTTGGTGCTAATTCCATATTAAAATAAAAACTAAAAGGCTACAATGCCAACAATGCATGGAACTAAAAACCAACTCATCTTATTTTCAGCATTGACAGTAGATGTCTATATCAAATTAAACTAACAGACCTGTAAACATACAGTGAGAATGTGTATATTGTTGCTATAAGAAGTGCTATCAGTGGCAGTCAATCCAACAGTTCTATTTGGTTCGATTCATTTTAAGGAAAGCACTTCGTGCCAATGTGACCCTTGCTTTATTGCGCCGACCTCTAGTGAGGTCACCTGTGCCACTGAAAAGGCTTGAGAAGGCTTGAGAAGCTGGGATAGCCAACAGGTCTAAAGCAAAAGGTTTCAACCTGTGATAAAAAGTGTCACTTTTTGCCAACCAAAAGTCTATTCCTGTTTCTTCAGTGATGAGTTGCTGTGAAAGCTCTTGCTTATACTTTCTGATCTGCTGTACTGTCATGCCAAAGAGGGAGATTAGTGAACGTTTAGGCCTACCTAAAACTTAAAAAGGCAGATTCGTTCACAAACGTAACATCACTATCTTACATTAAATAAAAATGAACATTTTTTTCAAACGTGCACTCTTCATTTTGTTACATAACCGATTCAATTTGAGGACAGCAACAAATACCATCTATTATCTTTAGCATGTCAATCACTTTTAATGTACGATCTAACGGAGTCGCTTCTCTAGTTAGTGCAGGTCAGTGAGAGGCTATACTGCTTCAGTTATGCAAAAGCACACCGACTCAGATAAGCTGACAAAATAGCATTAGCAAAAATGTCGTGCTTACCTTTGCGTGAATTTCAGGATGATTCCCTTGCAGATGTCGCTTTAGATCTGTCGTGTTTTTACCAGGGATTTCCGCTCCACACGGTTTACACAAGGTCTTGTTTGTCTTGACATCAAACGTGAAATTGACCCATATATCTTCTCTTCTTTTTCTCCCAGCTGTTGCCATTTCATTAGTTTAAATCAGACAAACATCCAATGTATGCAAGATGATATCGTGTCCTCGCGTCGCCAGGTGGATCGGTACGTTACTTTTCTTACCGCACCACGCACCAAGATTAATTCTGATTGGATCTTTTCCAAAAACGTCCCTCACTCACATTCTCGTCTCGTTTTTATTAGTTAACGAAAATGTCAATATATTTTAATTATAGTTTTCGTCATCATCACTTAATTTTTATTTAGTTATCGTCTGGTTTTCGTCAGCGAAAACTTGTTAACGAAAATTGTAACGAAAATATTTCGTCAACGAAATTAACACTGCTGACAACCCTTAAGAAAATTTGATTAGTCATTGTAGTTGTTGTAAAGAGCCCAGATCTTGTTATCTGAACAATAATTGATTGTATATTTACACAAAACTTACCAAAAATGATGGTAGCGCTTTTTTTTTAATCCGCATGCAGGTAATTGGAACATCTACTACAGATTGTTAAGACAATGCAAATTCTGGCAGATACATGCTAAACTTAGGAGCTTACCTACTGTACATGGATCAGATTTATATTGTCATCAACTGTCCACTTTCGGTGAGCCTGAGATGCCTGTTCTTCGCTGACAGGAGTGGAACCTGATGTGGTCTTCTGCTGTTGTCGCTCATCTTATACCTCAAGGTTCAGCATTTTCTGAGATGCTTTTCTGCTCACCACGGCTATCAAGAGTGGCTATTTGAGTTACTGTAGCCTTCCTGTCAGCTCAAACCAGTCTGACCATTCTCCTCTGCCAGCTCTCATCAACAACGCATTTCCACCTGCAGAACTACTTCTCACTGGAGGTTTTTGTTTTTAGCACCATTCTGTGTAAACTCTAGAGAGTGTTGAAGATGAAAATCCCAAGAGATCAGCACTTTCTGAAATACTCAAACTGGCACCAACAACCACGCCAGAGACAAAGTCACTGATGTCACATTTTTCCCCCATTCTGATGTTTCATGTGAACATTAACTGAAGCTCTTGACCTGATTTCATGCACTGCACTGGTTGGCTTTTTGGTTAATTGCATACATGTTCCAGGTGTATAATTGCATACAGGTGTATACCTTTAAAAAGTGTTACGACTGTGTGCTGTATATTTCCCATAAACGTTCACACGTGTGCTTCTAACGTACAGTATAACTTGTTTTTATGTGTTAACACTTCACACCAGATATGGACTCCATTAATAAAATGCATAATGCATTACGTGTTATCGTTGCTACAGCTTTCAGCAAATATTATTCTAATGATGTAATGATATCTAAGAAAGAAACAATGCAGGTTCTTGATAGTGAACAAACACTTTCGGCTGAAAGGAAAAAGGACTTTAGTCAGTAGCATTATACGCGTTTGAACAGAGGCCCTCCTCTCTATTCTGGGTTGCAGGTGCTCGGACAATCTCAGAAGCACAGGTGAGCAGGATTAGCTGCCAAGGCTAGGTATTTGAGAAAAGGGTGACCTCCAGGTTAACGGCAGACCATAAAATGTAAGCCTTTAATACAGAGCTGTATATGCAGGAGACAGCCGTACCAGCCCAAGCCTGGGGCCAATCCCACAGATCCACCACAGTGACCCAGAACAAGCTAATGAAGGCATTGTATGGAGGATTTTCTGTGACAAAAAAGGAAATGGATTGAGAAAACATTATTAGGGCTTTATTTTATTTATTTTTATTGATCTCAGATTAGCTAAGGTTGTGGTCTCTAATATGGCAAGAACCTGCTAAACAGCTGACATACCTAATTTAAAGCTTTTGCTTTAAATTCATTTGCTTTTATTGGATGATAAATATGCTTGTGTTGGTGGACTCAAGGAAATAAAAGGAAAGGTACAAGTAGAGAACATCTACAGAAGTACAAACTCTGAACTCTGCATCCCTTCCACCTTCTAATCTTCTCATAATCATCATCATCATCATCATCATCATCATCATCATTATCCAGCATTTATCTCTCTTTCTGAGCCATGAGATTTGTGGAGACAGCTCTCTAAAGCAGCGTCAGCCTCATCTCCTGCTGTGATGTATTCAACTTTTTCAGGCAGGAGCTATGCTTATAGACGTCTTTGGAGCTTGCCAAGCTTTTACACCAGGGACCCTTTTACTTTACACGATAAAATCTGAAGTGGCTGTTATAGCGACTGCAGTTCCCTGATGACGACTAAAACTAGCGGCGAGAAAGAGAGCAGCTGAGGCCAGACAAAACCAAAGAGAGGGCCTTGGCTAGACCACCCACCAACACACACAGACATGCAGACACACACACACACACACACACTTGGGGGGCTAAGAGCTTTCACAAATTCTTTAGTTTATATGGCTGAGGGTCTGGTCACAAAGGAATGTTTCTGCAGTAGTGCTGTCTTCTGTAGATGGGATTCATCAATAAGAGTTCCAAAATAAATAAAGTGACATTGGAGAGAGACTTGTAACAACGAAAGCTGACCATGACCATGTAGAGAAAACTTGTGGGAAAATAAATCTAAAACATATTGTAAAGAAACTTTTAGGAGAATGAATAGACCCAGGCCCATCTGCAACTCCTACCCCAACCCCCCTAAACTATCCACACCAACCTGCCCTAGTCCAACTTTAACTGCTCCCTACTGCAGACCTACTTATATCTCTGCGTCATCCTACTCCACCTGCTCCTCTCTAACCTGCACTCGTACCCCTGCCCATGAAACTTTATCTTTACCCCCTTTATCTCTTGCCCCATCAAACATTCCTTTTCCCACAACTTTATGCATACCCCAATTTTTCTGATCTTTCCTCCATGCAGCTTTAGCACTACTCCAACCTCTTGCCCCATCCAGTTTTACTATTATCCCAGCCTTACATATCTGCCCCATCCAACCATAGCTCTTCCTGAACTTTAAATATATGATCCCATTCAACTTTATCTTTGCAACCTTATCTATCTGCTCCTATCCAGACTTAACTACTTCTCACCTTGATATACCTGTCCAGTCCAACTTTACCCCACCCCAACCCCATCCAATTTTACTTCTACCCATACTTCCATACTTTGTCTATAAACCAGTTTTATCTATCCGCCCCGTCCAACTTCAACTGTTTCCCAGCCTTAGATACACATCCATTTGACTTTACTTCTATCTCAGACCTATACACCTGTCCCCATCCAACTTTACCTGTCTCAGACTTGTATACCTGTCTCCATCTGACATTACTTCTATCTCAGACTTGTATACCTGTCCCCACTTGAATTTACCTCTATTTCAGGCTTATATACTTGTCTCCGTCTGAATGTACCTCTATCTCAGACTTATATACCTGTCTCCATCTGAATGTACCTCTATCTCAGACTTATATACCTGTCTCCATCTGACTGTACCTCCATCTCTCCAAAATTACTTCTCTCAGACTTATAAACCATACAACTTCACCTTTATTTCAGACTTGGATCCTGTCCCCATCAAATTTTACATGTCTCAGACTTACATACCTGTCCCCATCTGACCTTTTACTTCTATCTCAGACTCATATACTGTACATGTCCCCATCCTAATTTACTTATATCTCAGACATATATAGCTGTCCCCATTCAACCTTACCTGACCTTTGACAGCTGACCTGCAACTAACTCTTCTACCCATGCAACATTATCTACACCCTCTCCTCAGCCTCAGGATCTCCACCTATAGCTCATGGAGCATCTGATAACTTTTGTACACTTAGCTGGCCATAAGCTTCCAAATCTCCAAGGTTGCAATCTGACTGGCTAACCACATTTCTGAGTAAACACGCTGGACACTAAAACTTTTCAACAATGTGGCACATTGAGCTTTTTGGAGCAAGATATAGTCACTGGCTCAAGAAAGGTTCACAGCATCACATCTTTAAATGGTATGTGAGAGTTTAAAACAATTAATGGTGAGCTAATGTAGTTTGCCATTTGCAAGGTCAGTCCTATGAAATTAGTCACTTCTTTAGTTAATGTTTAATGATGAAATGTACCAGACTGTCAAGAGGAAATTAGAAGTATGGCTTGCCACATACCTTCCCCTACTCAAATTTAACTCTAACCCAACTTTATATACCTGCTTCAATCCATTTTCACCCTACCCCACCTCATAATTCCTCTCCCAGTTCACCAATATTTGCTCTCCATTAAACTTTACCTCAGACTAATATATACAATGCCTCCTTTCAACTCTATCTGTACTGTTTACACTACTGCTCCTTTTTCCTACTTTTACCTACCACTCACTACAATCTCTAACTTATCACCCTCTCTTACCCCTGCATCCCCTGGCTTTTCCTCTCAACACCCCTACACGACTGCCCTCACCTTTGCCAATAATTTCACCTGTCTCTGCTCTTGTGAATCATTATATATCTCAGCACACATTTTGCCCCTTTGAAGTGTAAGCCATCTCAAATCACAGGATATCGTGCTTGCATTAAGAATATGCAGTATGTGTGCTCGGTAGTTTTGGCGTATTAAGCATAAGTCAGGAGCTTATCTTTTCATGTGCCTTCTCTTATCAAAGAGAAATCGTCTGCAATGACTAAGACTTCAGGAATCTGTCCAACAGAAGCTTAACACATCACCAGAAATTGCAAGCATCGCAAGCCTAGTTAACTCTGTGGTTCCTGATAGAATAGTACCCCAAGCAGGGTCTATGGACATTTTGCATATAGCTGCAGGTTCTACACTCAAAAAGGGTTCCTCTAGGGTTCTTTGGATAGTTAAGAGTTCTTAGCTTCCTAAAGGGATTCTATTTGGAAACCAGATTGGGAAAATGTTCTACATTAAACCTTAGGGGTTCTGCCAGAATAGGGGTGTCAAACTCAACAATAATGTTAGGCTAATCATTTTCTCCCCAATCTGGTTTTGCTAATGCCCTCCCACTAGCTAACTCTACCCTATCACACAACAGCTACCAACCCGGGCAGGGTGGGGCAAACATGTGCTTCCTCCAAGACAGATGAAGCCAACCTTCATGTGTCATGCTGCATCACATGGCAGTGTAACCCACACCCACAATTGGCTAGTGTCACTCTGATTGACAGGGGAGAGGGAGTAACGTCATCCCTCCCACCAAGAGACCACTGCCAACTATTGCTCTCTTGAATGCTGGCCACGGATGCTCGTGGCATGATCGGGACATTATTGAAGCCATGATTTCTGACCATGGATGCTGAACGTTTGTCGGTTGCACCAGCATTTCAGCCCTGTCAGATGTGAGTCCACATGCACTTTACTGTGGCGCATTCAGAACGCAGGCACCATGGCCATTTTCAGTATTATTTTTTGTGAGTTTGGATGGGCCTAATGAAACAAGGCAGTGGGTCTATAGGTCTTGAGTTTGACACCTGTGCCCCAGAGGGACAAAGAGTCCTTAAGGGTGCTAGATGGAACCTTAAGACTCATCAAACCCAAACTGTTGCTACTCCTGCAACCTCAAAAAATATATAATTTTGCACAACACCAGAATTAGCTAACCTCTACATTTGTTACTGAAGTACTCAGTGTCATAGGTTGCGGTTGCTAGCAGGCAGCTAGGCATGTAGTTCCACGAAGTCCTCAGCAAGTTCTTTCAAGAAAATGGTGTATAATATAAAAACAACAGCTGGCGTGTTTCTTGCTCTCTGTTCATCTTTCTTTCTTTGCGCTTTACCCTGTAGGCTCTCCCAAACTCTTTTATTATAACCCCCCAGACGTCTCTCCCCTAATCTCAGCTGCACTGCAGAGTTGAAAGGCTCCGGTCTTGCCACTGTTTGATCCCTCTCAGTAAGCCCTCAGATCCTCCTCAAGGGGCCCAGAGGAGTATGGGGTGGATGGGGGGGTGGGGTGGGGGGGGGGATGAACGCACAACAAAGAGTCGGAGAGCGCAGCCGAACCCGGATGAGAGCAAAGATGAGCCACTTAAATCAGAGCCTTTGTTCTAAAAGCTCACAAGTCCACACTTGCGGCTTATGGATGATGCCGGTCTTCTGATTGACTCTTTTGAAAAAAGGCCCATCGTGATGGGAAGAGATAGTGTTAAATTATGCCTAAGGCTGATTTCTGTCAACACAGAATGTGAAATGTGAAAAATGCACCCACAAACGACAATATACACAGAGTAAATGTATATATAGCAAAGCTATGCATTGTTGGCATTTGTGTGTGTGTATGTCACGCTGGAATCTGATCCCAATGCAGGGCGAGTCGGCACCTGACTGCTCGACAAAAGCCGATGTCACAGGTCAAAGGTCAGATGTCATGGATAGAGCCCTTATGTGGGGGGAGGCAGAGAATATACGGCAGTTAAATCAGTCTTTATGTCTCTTTAACTGGCCTTCATTTCCATCCCTCGCTATTTCTCTCCCTCTGCTCTATTCTGTGTGCATGATATATATATATATATATATGGAAAGCAGAGCAAAATGGACACATGGCCTCCTCCATTGATGCTGAAAGAAAGCAGATGGTTTGGTCCTTTTCTGACCACCCAGAACTTTATCATTGGACATGACTGACCTCAAGGACTCAAAGGACCTCAGAGAGCAGCTACAATATGGATGTGCAAATGTAATAATATAGGACGGTTGCAAGCGCTGCAGTAAAAAAAGCTGCGATATGGTTACATTTTTAAGAATCATATGCAATTCCTGATTGAGTGAGTCTTTTTTGTCATTTCCCTCTTTTGTCCTTGACTATCTGGCCTGTGGTTTCCTTTGCCTCAGGCAATTGGGCAGTTCAGGAAGTTCACACTTTACTTGCTATGAATTGTCTGTGCTCTTGCTTTTCTTTCCTCCCCTAAGTCAATCTCTTCCACCCAACTTGTTTTTTTAAACATGACTCTCTTGTTCTGTGAAGTGCCCTCTTCATTCTCTCTCTTTGTCTCACTGCATCTCCTTTGAGGTGAGGTGCTGTTTTGAGGAGTTTGACGTCCTCTAAAGGATGTCGGCTCTCTCTGGCTGATTCCCTTTCTTCCTCCGCTCGGTTCCTGTCTTCCTCTCTTTTATTCTCTCTGCCCTTCATCTGGGTCCAGCACTTAAAGCTACCATGGAGAATTGAAACCCAAGCATGAAGGTGGGGGAGAGCAGAAAAGGGAATGGGGGCTGGCATGGCAGCGTGAGTAAGAGAAAACGTTTTTAGCTTTCTTTAATAGCTAGATCAGTAGGATAACATGGTGCTGTTGAGTTCTCGATTCTGATTGGTCAAAAGGTTTCCTGTATAATTTTCTGCAGCTCTGACAGTATTTCTGGATGCAGGTTCTGGGTGCTGCACATAAGCAGATTAAAAACATGTTTAATCATTGAAATGGTGAAATTTTCTGTAAGGAGATGTTTATTTAACATTTATGGAAGGAGTCTCTAGTGTCAGCTCCCCACTGGAACAGACAGAGGTAAAGTTTTCCGCTACGGAAAGGACTTTGGGGAAAAAGGACTTTCTAGTTTCTCAAATAACCAACTTTAGAGTGGTAACATCACTGCCAAGTGCTTCATTCCTTTCTTATTTTGCTACATGTTTAGTATTAGATTAGCCTGACAGAATATATGTCCGAAAAGGTCATCACGCTACCCGTATCATTGTGTGACAAACTCCCCACAACTGCTCAGTGTGTGAAAAGGGAGAGTGCGGTGATTTAGAGACTCCTCTTGTCAGGTCATAAGCTATTTCCTTTGTCCATTCAGCAAAGTAAAAACTGACCCTTGGCTATAACTCAGCAGGAAAAAAACACACACACACACACACACACACACACACACACACACACACACACACCGTTGCCCCAGATACCCCAAGCCGTGCCCACTCATTCCTTCACCTCTCATTCCTCCTCCCCCTCGTCTGGTCTGTCCATCCTTCCTTCTCTACCCAACTCCTTCATTCTATTGTCAGGGGGCAAAAGCATTTCTACATAGCTATGATTTGAGCGAAGCTGTGCAAAATCTGCTTTACTGAAAACACACAGAAACCTCTGATAGGGATCTAGACTTCTGTAAAGCTGCTTTGTGGCAATGTCTAATATTAACAGGGCTAAATAAACAAAATTCAAGTAATGTAGTTCAACTTTTTGCCTTATATATGTATGTCTTTGTCCTGCAGCTACTGTACATTAGCGTCATCTGTATTTCTCTTCTGTGAATGCATACACTCTGCTCAGGCATGCAAACTTCCAAATCACATCAGAAGTGCAAGCTGTTTTAACATGCGCAATATCGTATTTGAGAGTTATGCAGGGCTTCTCTCTTTCTTTATCTCTCGCTCAGTGTGGGAGTAGCTCCTGTGTCATGCTGGCTTTTAATGGGGAATCCACAGGATTAAATCCAAACATGAACAAAAGGAGTCTAAGACGCACCCTGTAATCCCTAAATGGAGTGTGTGTATATATGCTTGTGTGTGTATATATACTTAGACGCAATCTGGGTAGTTTAGGACCATGGTGGATTATTACGTGCATGAAAAGCAAATAAAAAGTTAAGACCATTTACTTTTTCTGCCTGATTGCAAACCCCTATTCCTCTTTCTTGCTTATTGACTAAGATGAACTTCGCTCAGAATTCAGTATGTAAAAATAAACTTCTTTTCTCGCTCCTTTTTTTTAACCTTCCTTAAAAGGTACCTTCTACCATGATATACGTATATATACACTGATATAAATATGAAATTATTCAGAAAAATGTTTGATAGTGAGCACCACGTTTGCTACTGTCCATCTCTGTTTTTTCCACTAAGGAGAGAAAAAAAATCACTAACCAATGCTGATATGTGCGTAGAAAATCAGGTTTCACAAGGCTTAAGAAAGAGAGGCGCCGAATAGCTTTATCACTTTTCTCAAGCTCCACGCTTTTCAGCCTGATTTGTGCCAGCATAAAATTTAAAATGAAATCGCCAACAAATACACAAATAGCGTCATGCTGCTTGGGAAACACCAGCACACACACACACACACTCTCTCTCTCACATTCCAGCTCTCACTTGAAAACAAGGGAGTATAAATAAGTTTCTCCTTAACCACACACAGGTGTAAACACTCACTCGTTATCCACTCATTACCCGTCATCCTTGCTCCCATTCACAGCCTGCACTTGACCACGCCCCTGCTGCAACACCAATATGAAGCTAGGGCTGTATAGAAAAAAAAGTGCAAAAGTGAGCCTGGTGATGTAACTGTTGAAAACCATGACAGGGTATGCTGTTATAGGAAAATAATCAAACCCAAAGTTTATTTGTCTTATAAAAGCACGTCCCAACATGTTTTAGTCCTCTATACCACAATAATTTGCCAATGATTACAATTTTTTTATTAATTAAAGAATACTTTTTATCCATTTACTGTAGTGGAACATCCAGGAAACAAGTTAGCTCCCTCATCAGCCTACTTCTCTTCTCTCTCTTGTGAGTTAATAAGACAAACAATGCATTTTGTCATGTTAACAAGAAACCGTAAAGCACAAAGTCCTCCATGCTGAAAACAAAAATTTAGTTAATGCTTCACCTCTGACTGATACACAGCACTGACACTGGAGACTCCACTATAAAAAAATAATATATTAGAACAAGCACATTAATACACATAAACTTGTGTTTTGAAATATAGCCAGAATTATTGACAGAGCTGCTGCTATAATATATAGAATAAACACCTTCTGACAAATCTGCTTTGAAACTTCAACAGCGATGTGTTATAGCAGAGAATACCTTGCATACATACGTCAGTACACAGGTTGAAGAATGGACAGATGAATGTAAGTGGCTAGATGGATGATTTCCCTTTTCTTCTTCTGAGAACTGTCAAATCCCCAACCATGATGCACAGCTACATAAACATATAGAAAGCTGCTTAATCATGCGATCACGTTCACACGTGTTCATGCATGATTCTACATTCTTTCAGAGATAAACCCACACTGGATTTATTTGTCTTACACCATGTTCTCTGTAAATTCTGCTTCTTCAAGAACATCTGGAAAGAGATTTCCACTGGGCGTGTGTGATTACTTCACCGTGTCAAGCCTACGTTACACTGATTTTAAATTAAAGCTGAAAATAAATACCTTTAGCATGATATAGGCCATGACCTACAAAGCTGAGATATTTAACAGTGTTTCTGCTTTGAAAATGTAAAAATCTTACTGCTGGCTTTCTCCCAGATGACTGGGGTACATGTTCCCTTTGTTGCAGGAAGTGGGCAGGTGTGATCTAAGAAATCAGGAAATGGACTAACCTGCCCTCAGGCTAAAACTCACGGTCGTATGAAATGCACATTCAGTACACTCTGCCTTGATTTTAAACTTAAGCAACCCAATCCTGCCTCGACAGCTCCAGCACATTCCAGAGTGCGATTGAAAAGTAGCTCTCCGGATGTCTTCTTGGTAGGAACTGTAGGAGCCATTTATCTTTGGCCATTCAAACGTGAACTAGAGATTTTGGGCCAGTTTGGGCCAGTTTCCCACAGGGTCACATTGTGAACATTGTGTTTGGAGTATACAATACCAATGGCAAAGTAGGACTATGTATATGCTTAAAAACTCCAGCATTTTACCCTGTGTTAACACTGTACAGTTTAACATGAAGTAACATTCTAGTTTATATATTTATAACAAGCTAGCTACTTCTAAAACTGTATATAAGCTTCTATGCATTAGCTGTTTTGTTACTAAGCTAACTTATTAGCTTCATAACATATAATTCAGCTACTAAATCTCTACTTTGCTATGCTGATAATTAAAGGTAAGGAGTTTAGGTATTTATAATAAGCTAGCTACTTATAAACCTGCATATAAACGTTTTAGCTATAGCTAGCTTGTTAATAATTTAACATCTTAGCTTGATAATGTAGATTTCAGGTACAAAATTTCTACTTTGCTATGTTGAAGATTAAAGGTAAGAAGTTTAGGTATTTATAACAAGCTAGCTACTTGTAAAACTGTATATAAACTTCGTAGCTTTAGCTAGTTTGTTCTCAAGTTAACTTATTAGCTTGATAACTTATAATTCAGCTACTAAATCTCTACTTTGCTATGTTGATAATTAAAGGTAATTAGTTTAGGTATTTATAACAATCTAGCTACTTATAAACCTGAATATACTCATTTTAGATATAGCTAGCTTGTTAATAATTTAACATCTTAGCTTGATAACGTAGATTTCAGGTACAAAATTTCTACTTTGCTATGTTGAAGATTAAAGGTAAGAAGTTTAGGTATTTATAACAAGCTAGCTACTTGTAAAACTGTATATAAACTTCGTAGCTTTAGCTAGTTTGTTCTCAAGTTAACTTATTAGCTTGATAACTTATAATTCAGCTACTAAATCTCTACTTTGCTATGTTGATGATTAAAGGTAATTAGTTTAGGTATTTATAACAATCTAGCTACTTGTAAACCTGAATATACTCATTTTAGATATAGCTAGCTTGTTAATAATTTAACATCGTAGCTTGTTAACTTAGATTTCAGCTTTTAAATCGCTACTTTGCTGTGTTGCAGATTAAAACTACTTATTGCATTAAGTATCAGGAAACTTACATTTGGTGTTTAGATGAAAGAAGGTACTTTTTAAGGTACTGTTCTGCTAACTAAATTCAAACTCAGTGAAGAATTTGAAGCTGCACTTCAAGTATTTAATGCACTTTTAGTGAGTAAGGAAATTGTGTACTTTTACCACCTCTGCACTGCGGCACAGCCGCTAGCTGTTATCTACTTATCCTTGGAGTAGCTTTCTTAACACGGCCTTCATTTCTCCTGCTTGTCTGAAAACCAGCCATGCAAAGAAAGAACGTCGTCTTGAAATGTGAGTATGAGAAACAAATTCTGTCTTTTGTCCAGTTCTGAGGTCAGAAACTGATCCTGGCAGCCCGATCAGTTCTGACTTATTTACACTGTCTGCTGCAATAAAGGAGCTTTGAGAGGAGATCAGCGACAGAATTAAGTTACTCTACTGTAGAACTCCACACAAAGTCAGTGCAATAGATCTCTTTCTGTAAAAACTATCCTTGAGAAAAACACACATCCATGCATTCTTGCTATCTTTTAGATAGATTTCATTGAACCATGTATTACAGCTAAGCTGCTTGAATGCTTCCTCATTCAATTCACTTTTTCCTCATTTTGTTATATTGCAGCTTTATTCTGAAAATATTGTTTTCGCTCTGAGCAATCTACTGAAAGGAGCGTCATGGAACAATTTATGGATCTTTGTTTATGTTATTTGTTGCCATGTGCTGATAGCAATGAACCACTCATGCTGAGTTTTATGAGGAGATGTTATGCCATTTAAACAGTAGCTTTAATAGAGAGTGTCAGCGTGGCCGACCTGGGCGTGTAGAGCAGTATCAGTGAGCATGGGCATTAAAAATGTGTACAAGGTGCTCTGAATTACAAAGTGTAGACCTTGGCGCATGCCCATGTCTCAGTGCTCAGTGCTCGCAGAAATGAAGTGCTCTCACTTGCGACAGTTTCTCCACACTCACAGTTCGTGGAACTTTCCTGTCATTTTTAATTACCACTCTCTGCGTCCTCAGGTCAGCTCCCTTTGAGCTCTCTGTTTAAAAGAAATAAGATGTTTTATCAGGTTAGAATCATAGAATTTATCACTCCTGTGTCACCCCTTTGCTCAGTTTGATTGGGTAGCTTTATTAAGAGTCACTGCACTTCTAAGCTTCCTTTTAAAAAATGATGGAAGCCACAGCGTTCTTCGGGGCGCCAAAGCTGCAGAAATGTTAGTAACATTCCCCAAGACAAAGTTTCTAGAAATGTCTCAGAGAAATCAACAATCAATGAAAACAAGAAGAGTTCAAATTTAAGTGTCATAGAAATGTGATATTTCATTTTTAATAAACGTACACAACTTTGTAAAAGACTGTTTAAGCCTTTTTCATTTAGTGGAGCAATGAACAAAAAAGAGAAACCCACCAGAATTTCACCCGTTTTAAAAGCAAGGCTGTATTGTTACAGAGTGAGGAAAAAGTGAAAGGGTGTAAATACTTTCTAAATGCGCTGTATATTCAAGTTTTCCTATCATAACAGGGTCAGCTGGTACACACGCTGGTGCAGATCCTCAAAGCCAATGCCAACTGTGGAAACGGCCCTTCACACACATCCCAAACACACTGGCTCTATTGTGGCTTCGAAAGCACACTCCATCCCGAAAAGTGTGCTAGGGGACACTCCAACAAACATGTTTCTGCACAGCAGTGTGTGGGAAAGCATGCTAAATCGCTTGCACTTTTATGGCTGAAGAAAGGATATTACTTTACACACCGCACTGACATTATGGAACTCGACCACGAACCGACGTCAAGCCGCTCCAACGTTTTGGGGTTCAGGCTTCTACCCACATGCTAACACATGTCCGGTTTGTTGTGTTTTTTTACGCTGTGACCATACGCAGCTGGTGGTGATGTAATGATTAGCATTTGGTGTGTAAGCCTGTTACCAGTGCTAATTTAATTACACAGACTGATTACATGGATCTTTGTATTGGGAAGCACTACATCCTGGTTTAATTCTCTCTCTCTCTCTCTCTCTCTCTCTGTGTATATGTGTGTGTACAGAGTTCCAATCTTTGCCTTCACAGATTATAGGCTTCACTGTCTCACATCAATCACACACACAGGTGTGCTAAGTCGAACTGCATGACTCTAACACGCAGGAATTCTGCACTCTCTTTCTTGTTTTTTATCGTTTTTTCCCGCCTTTTCTTTTTAATTTCCCTTCTTTGACAGTTACAACATTTTCCAGACCTTAAGGCATGTTTTTTTGCCCTCTGTGACTTGTACATAACGATGTACATATGAAATGTACTGTTTATGATAGATTGTTTTTTTTTTTTGCATTAGCCTACTATTAGAGTATTTACGGTAGGCATGATACTTCAGCAATTACGGTAGTTTGTCCACTTGTAAAGCTTGTAAAACATTAATACCTGACTGCAGCACCACAGGCCAGTGACGTGAAACCCCGGGATGGGCAGAAGAAGCCCTCTACTTGGCTGTGTGAAGTGTCTGCTTGAGTAAATAAAAGCATAGTATCATGTAACTTAAGTAGCTTTAGCTAGCTAAAGCTAAACCTGCAAGCTGTGATTAGCCAATTTTATGCAATATTAAACAGAATTATGTACCAAGAAATATCACACGATTTATTTTCACTGACAAACGTTCACTGCTATGTTAGTTACTAAGGCAACACTTTAGTGTGGTAGCTATTGTAGTTGAAACAGTAACTTCTGCGTATCCGTTCCCCAACTATACATTATGTACATAATTGCACCATTTATAAAAGATATGTATATTATCACAAAAACAAACTTTTGCAAAAGTTAATGTTAAAACACTGATTACAATTAAATGGTTTCTTCAATCTTACTTTGTTTAAACAAAGACTCACCTGCATTTTTCTCAGGACCTCAGGCTTCTTATAAGGTAATCTGCAGGGGGTTGCTAGGTAATTAGCATTATCAGATCAGTGTTGATAATACAAACAAAGACTTCCTAGGAACCTTAATAAAAAGTTTCAGCACTAAATATTGATATTTGTTCTACCATGCCATTGAATTTTCAATTTTGATTGGTCAGAAGGTGTTGATTCATTTTCTGTAATAGTACACTATAAGGCTAATCACTGGTTCATACTAAAGCACTCGTTGTTTCTGTAGTAACAAATAATTAAAAAAGGAACTTGTATTGTGGAAACTTTTTAAACACATTTAAAAAGTATGTACTTATTGATGATGAAGCTTTCCATAAGGAGATGTTTATTTGCCATTTATGGAAGGAGTCTCCAGTGTCAGTTCTTTGTAACAGTCAGAGGAAAGGTCTTCAGGACAGAGTTCAACATAGTCTAGCATGGCAAGCTGCGTTCTTTTGTCTTATTAACATAAAGATACAATAAAAGACAGGCTGGTGAGGGAACGACTGTTTATAGCTGCTATAACGTAAGCGATAGCAGGTACTAACTTGTTTCGCAGATGTTCCACAACATTAAATTAATTATAAACGGATTTTTAAAAAAGTATGATGTGTTGTTATTTAATAAGTAAACTATTGTTAGCACTGGCAATTTTCTGTGCAAGAGGAAGAAATCACTGTGAGATGTAGGAAAACAATCACATTAGTGGTAATGGTAACTCCGCTTTGCATCTGCTTTACATCACACCACCTCAACGTTGATTATTTTCCTAAAACAGCACACCCTGAAGTGATTCATTCTTTACATAATGATATCCTGATGATGATTGACTTATAGAGAGATATTTTCAAGGCCTGACAGAGGGACTAAGATCAGCACTGAATTACAGCAATACCATTTAAAGGCAAATAATATTTTATAGTAATATCACTGAACCTAGCTATAAAAAAAACATCAATGCACTTATAAATAGTTTATTAAAGGCTATTGAAGGCTGTTTTTCTACTGTACATACAGCATATGAATCTCAATAGAAAATGGGGCTACAAAAATAAGAGTGTATACTGAAAAAAGTGTTTGCTGGAAGAAAGGAATCTTGCTATAGAAGTGAATAGTTGTGTCTGTCCATTATATGGTAGATCCAAGATCCAAGCCGGGACCGTCCGTTATGAGCATTCAGACTCCATGCTGAAGCCGAGGAAAATTTGCAGTCTTTACAGTTTTGACAAAAAAAAATCCATCCATGAGGCAAATTTACTTCCTTTGTGTCTTTTTGTCTCACTTTTTTTTAATCAAAAAGTTCAAGAGACATCCAGTCCAAAAGTCTGAAAGCTCAACAACGGTCCGTTTAGCTTAATCCAGGCCAGGTGAGTGGATTGCGGTGATTGTTTGCTTGGGGCTGCCTTTTTGCTGGATGTCAGATGGAACCAAAGATTTTGATTGGACAAGATGGCTGGCCCTTCTTTATCACCACACACTCTCCAAGTTGATCCAGTCAGATTCACCGTACATCTGTGAAGTCAAGCAGAAACACACACAGTCGTATATTACCGTATTTGTCTTTGATCTAGACTTTAACGTTAACCTCAGTAGTGAAATGAAATTGTTTAGCGTTTTAGTTTTTCATGGGGGCATGGCGAATGATTGCCCCACTCAAACACTCATGTAAATTAAGCATTAATTAATGATGCTGGAACATTCATTTTCACACTTGAGATTTTTTTTGAGACCAAAGAAAACCCTGCTTGCTCTCCACATTTGGTGGACAGTGAAATCTGTTTATGAGACTGTGAAAGGTCCTCGGTTTTCGCGGCGAAAACGTTGTTACGGCATTCAAAACAAATAAAACAAAAAATCGTGGATTTGTTTGTAAATTTGTACCTTTGTGGTGTGATCACTTGCACTGAGAACATCGCAAAAAGCTGTTTTTGCACAAAGAATTCTTTTATGTGAAAGCAAACCTGAGCTTATGAGCCCCACCCCCAAACGAACCCAGAATCGGTCTTAGGTGTGGACTCAAGTGTGAAAACGCCATTATTCTTCCTCCTCACACTCAGTATTTATTAGTATACCAGTGTCATTAGTGATCACAGATTAGAAATTCTCTCATTAAACCACCTCATTCATCGATCTTTATATTACGAGTTACGGATGAAACCCATCAGCAAGGCAGAACATTCCCTCCACCTGAGTGGCTGATCAGGACGCTGATTGGTTGATTGGTAAATCGATTGAGCTGCCCGGCTGCTCAACTCCTACCTGCCAACTCAGTCCAGCGGCAATGTTAGACTAAGAACCGACTGGGTACGTTTTTTCTGATTTTTTTTCCGACTTTTCCTGTATCCTTTTCCTCTTTTTAGCTCTCGCCCTAGAGTGGCCTGCGAATGGAGGGATGGTGGGATATGGGGAAGAGAAGGAAAGACAGACTGGAGTATATTCAAAGTCTTAACGAGAGTGCAGAAGTGGCAGACCAACAATAAAGAATGACTTGGTGTTTTGCGTAACTTGAGGAACCAAACAAGCTTAAAGGGGTGAAGAAAATGGTGTGCATGGGTGTGTTTGTGTACCTGTGTGTAAGCGGGACTCTGTGTGGTGTTTGGACACGCACACACACTCCAGATGATCCTCCAGCTGCACCTGCACCTCCCGCAGCTTCGGTTTGCGACGCACATACTCGATCTTAGCCACCTGAGACGGAGGGAGAGAGAGAGAGAGAGAGAGAGAGAGAGAGAGAGAGAGAAAGAGAATGTAAGTATCAAAGCTATGTGAAGAGTTTATACACACACACACACACACACACACACCTATTTATCTGTGGGGTTGGATAGAGGTAAGTCCAGGTGAGAAAAGCACATGGTGTGCAGCATGATCTACCTCGAGTGAGTTTTCTCTCTATAAACACACACACACACACACACACACACATACACACACACATACACACCATATACTGAAGCACTCCTGAACTGCTTGCGCCAACCCCCTGAAGGCCTGATTATACAGAACTCCATTCATGTCTCAACACACACACACACACATAACTGGAGAACAGCTCTGGAAAACACAGAAAGAGACAGACAGGCCCCGCGGTTCAAGCGAGGTTAACGCTATTGAACGCTCCCGAGGGGAAGTTTTGGCCTGAAACCCAGTAAGTTCAGCAGCCATGAAATCCTCGCGTTCCTCCCTTCCTCTGCCAGACATATAAAGCCTTTTCCACTTGAGTTTAAAAACGTTTGTACAGTAGTACAAGCCGAGGAACAAGCGTCAACACGTCGGCAGCCAAGAGAAGCACTCCTGTCAGGACTGTAAGCAAACTCAGGCTTCGAGTGCTTGTTGAAAGCAGTGTAATCAATTACAATAAATGTAAACATACTAATTCGGTTGCTATTAAAAAAGGCTTAGCTCTAACACTGCAGTCAAACTCAAGCCCTGAGTGGCTGTCGAAAGCAATGCAACTGTCATTACTGTTACCATGTGAATATATTGTGAGACTGCGCAAAGCAGAATGACCATCACTGGTGACAATAATATAAACTAGCAAATTCTGTCTCTATTAAAGGACAACTAGCATCTGTATTATAACCAAAGTAAAACTATAACCCAACTAATTTTATTCAGGTTACAGTACTGACACTAGTTCTCCTTTTACCTTAAGCAACTTTAATTAGATTTTTTAGATTGGAACTAGCGTCAGTACTGTAGTTAAGCTACTTCTGTCTCTTTATAGAACTAGCATCAAATTTGTAACCAAACTATTTAAGCTGCTGTTCCACTCTGATTACAGTAATGACCCTACGTCTGCTTTTAACTTAAGCAACTTTAATTTGGTTACAAATCTGATGCTGAATGTACTGGGTTGCAATACTGATGCTACTTCTCCTTTGAACAGAGACACAATTAGCCAGGATGTACTGATGCTAGTTGTGTACTCTTCAATCTGCCTTTACTTCACAGACAAACAGTGACACTATTGCGACCAAACTATCTCAGACAAATATCCAAGAAATAACATTGCTGCAATGTTGCTCATACAACCTTACATGTTTGCCATAAAACAGCATTAGTTCCTACAACCAAAAATGTTGCAGTACGAATGTTTACAAATAATTACTGTGTAAAAAAGGTTCTCAGAACAACCCAAAAACTTGACAGATTGAATATTCTTGGAAGAAAATGTCGGAACTGTAACGTTCTGCTAAACTAAAATTAACATTAGTTGGCTAACAAGCAACAATTCTGTAACCAAGCTACCTCTACCTCTATTGAAAAGAGAGTTAGCATTATTACTACAACCAAACAAATTCCATCTCTAGTAAAATAAGGACTAGCATCAGTACTGTAGCCAAGCTACTTCTGTCTCTGTATAGAAACTAGCATCAATACTGTAACCACGCTATTTACGTGACCATTAAAAGAACTAGCATGAGTAACCAAAATAATTCTGTCTACATTCAAAGTAGAATTATCAACAATAATGTATCCCAGCTAGTTCTGTCCATGTTAAAAGGAGAACTATTGACAATACAGTATCAGTATCCAATGCTAATTATGTCCATGTTAAAAGGAGAACTAGCATCAGTATGGTATCCAAGCTAACTCTGTCAGTGTTAATAAAAGAACTAGTGTCAGTTCTGTGGACAAACTAATCTGTCAGTGTTGAAAGGAGAACTAGCAATACTACTGTTTCAAAGTAAATTCTGTCAATGTTGAAAGGAGAATTAGCAGAAGTACTGTATCCAAGCTAACTCTGTCAGTGTTAAAAGGAGAACTAGCAACATTATTTAGCCCAAGCTAATTCTGCCTTTGTTAAATGGAGAAATACAGTATCGAAGCTAATTCTGTCAGTGTTAATAAAAGAACTAGTATCAGTTCTGTGTACCACCAATCTGTCAGTGCTGAAAAGAGAACTAGCAATACTACTGTGTCAAAGTAAACTCTGTCAGTGTTACAAGAAGAATTAGCATCAGTAGTGTATCCAAGCTAACTCTGTCAATGTTGAAAGGAGAATTAGCAACAGTACTGTATCCAAGCTAACTCTGTCAGTGTTAAAAGGAGAACTAGCAACATTATTTAGCCCAAGCTAATTCTGCCTTTGTTAAATGGAGAAGTACAGTATCCAAGCTAATTCTGTCCTAGCATGAGTACTTTATTTCAGGCTCTGTTAAAAGGAGAATAAGCATCAGAACTGTATCCAAGCTAATTCTTTCAGAGTTAAATCTGTACCGTATCCAAGCTACCTCTGTCAGTGTTTGAAGTAGAACTAGCAGAAATACGGCAACTGTTTCCTAAGATTTATGTAGCCAATGTAAAGGCTTTTTAACACTCCAAAACAGAACAAAGGTATAAAACCATTCTACACTGCTGGAGTTTGGATTATAACAATAGCCAGTGTAAAGCATAGAGAAAGAGAAAGTGAGTGTATGTTGTAAGAAGATGATAGCTATCTCTCTCTTTTGTCCATCGCTCGTGTAATAGCGTGTCAGGTTCTTCCTTTATCTGCTAACACAGTTTAGTTGGCCTCACCTTCACCAGAAAACGAGCTCTCGGATAAGACACAGAGCAGTGGGTGTATGCGCGTTTCTTTATGCGCTGGTAAACTGAGCACTGTGCAGCTGTTTGTGTCTGAATAGCGCTTGGAGAACGAGAGCAAAGGAAAGAAGAGAAGAGAAATAATGAGGAGGGAAGATAATAAAGTATGCTGTTATCTGTTCTCTATAAGTATATAGTGGGCGTGTGCACACAGGAGAGCGCTCACCTTTGTACCTCCAGTGTAGTTTGGTGTGTGTGTGTGTATGCAAGGTAGTGCTTTGGTTAGATAATTGTGTGTGTGTGTGTGAGAGAGAGAGCGTGTGCGTGTGTGTTGTTCTTTACCTTGACATTCCGGTGTTGTTTTTTGGTAGCATGGCAGCGCATGGTGCTGGTGTTGCAGCAGCCCGAGCACCGCGTCACCTCTACGCATGGTGGCCAGATGAGGAAATTCGCCGCTGTAGGGTCCACCTGAGAGCGCGGGATCTCATACACCTCCGTCCGAGTCTTGCACACGGCTGGGACTGCTTCCTCTACACACACACACACACACACACAGATGAGCAAACTGATACGCAAACTGTCCATATACATGCCTACACTAACATACAGAATAATCTAGGCTGGGGCTCTCAAAGTGCGCTCTGTGAAGAATATCCAGCGGGGTCCACAGTTTAGTAATTTTATTACAGTGGTGGAAATCACAACCCACTGTTATCAAAGTTATTTTATTTATTATTGAGTTACTAGCCTGTTCTACCACTCACTTGCATCAAACCGTAATAAATCACACATAAGTAGGCCTATAAACAATGTCATTTCGATTCTAATTAAATTTTAATACAATGTGTCAGAGGAAAGATCAGGAAAAACAAACTCAACTGTTCCAATAAAGCCAAAAGAATATTTTACACATTTAAATAATGAGCATAATATTTGAATATTTGGATTAGAAAAATAAATCTGTAGTGAGGGGGTCTGTGATTTGTGAGAAGAAGGTGTGTGTGAAATGACATTCCACACATACACTAATATCATAGTATTTACGAGAGACAGACAACACACATGACTCATACCGCTACACAAACACACAGCTGAATCAACACACTCCGCACACCTACTCTAATCTAACAAGATTCGGTGCTTATCTAAGGAGGTTATTCAGTTCAGACTCTGACAGGCTGCAGCATGATCACTGACATGTATGGAATCTCTACCTATTAGGCTCCATGTGTGTGTGAGTGAGTGTGTCTTACCAATGCTCCTCTTGTGTCTTGGGCGTGTGTGTGAGCTCTTGAGGTTGCCGTTGTGGTCGAGATGTTCTTTGCTGTAGCGCCATTTAGTCTCCTGAACCACCTCATTCTCTGCACCAATCAGAACAACAGAACACAATCAGTGTCCCTGTAAATCGACCAATCAGGACCTGGTTTCCCAAAAGCATTGTGACAAAAAAAATGTACGATTTGAACACTCTGTAAACCTTTTTTTGTAGATTCTGTTTAGTCGCTAATTAGAGCACCTTTATAGCCTTTATCAGGTACACCACTTGTCATTACAGCCACGCCCACATCATGTAGACTCTGGCTTAAGGCCATGATCAGACAACACATTTAAATCAGATACGAGTTTATGTTTTTGTAACCTGAGGACATATGATTAGTGCACTTTGACGAGCTTCTAGCTTTTTATTGTCGACCAAAAACCACATGAATAAGCTCGCAGTCATAAAAGATCATATTACGCATGTCTAGACTTGACAACAATTAGATATGTATCAGACACACGAAAACAGGCCTGGGCAACAGCTGGCACGCGGTTACGTAGGCTTATAGAACATGGTACTGTGGAAGATTAATAAATTTAATACTTTAAATCAAAACCAATTAAACTTTCATTTGAAAGGTATGGACTAATTCATATTTAATATTCTCTCATCGCTACCCTGACATAGACAGTTACACTAAGTTTATGCTAACTGTATACCATTTTAGAAGGGAACGCCTGACTTCACGACGCTTGTTATCGCACAACAGAGACTTCGGTATTCAGAAGAGTGCAAAAGTCACAGCTGTAAAGTTATAAACCTATAAACTGTTTATAGTTTAATTCCCCTTAATTTGCTTATGAGTATTTGATTTGAAACTGCTGAGGTCTACTTTATCTCTGAACCTGCTTGTTACAATGTTTTTCTCTTTCATGTGGTTGTTCATATGCTAATTCTTTAAGGAATTAAAAAAATAAATAGAAGTTCTTCATATTAAAAAAAAAACGGTTGGTTCGGTTGGATCTACGTTGTTAAATTGGATAAATATAAACTCTAATGAATCTTTTGTGAGACATGAACAATTTTCGGTCTGTTATGTATGTCACTGTTATATTAAGTTACATGTTAATATAAGAATTATATATGTCAGGTATAAAACATGACACAGTATGCTGTTACTATAGAAACTGTAATGGATTACAACAACTTTTGACCAATTAGAACAGAGAATTTAGCAGTGCTGCAGTATAAATCATTATATTATTGAATAATCATCACAACACATTTTTGTCATATCAGAATTCTGTAAAAAAATAGATTATCATTCATAACTAATACAATAAAAAGGTATTTTTGAATGAAATGTCCTTTTTTACTGAAAGTAGTCAGGACAGTAATGCATGGCATTAAGGCCACAATACTTGATTAAGTGATTAAATCTGTGTGTTAGGAGCATTTTTAATAATAATAATAATAATAATAATAATAATAATAATAATACTTTATAGCAGAGAGTATTTTAGGCTACCATACACTACAAGTCATTGTGTGTCATTTAAAGATTTGGGGCCTGTTTGGAGTATTTGTTGAGCCTGACTGAAGAGATTATGAATGTTTGAGGAGCTTATGTAGCACCCTGGTGCTCACAGACATCAAGTAAGAGTTAGAATTAAACTAGAAATGTGTCACTATAAGGTGTCAGTTCTTATAGCCACTGAGACATCCAGACTAAAATACGACGGTCGTCTATTTCCAGAGACGAGCAGATGCCGTGAATGGAGCTCAGTGGAATTCCAGTGCCACCACGGTGGCGACTTTGACTGACTGGGTCCAAATGGAGTTTAACATCACCCTCTGTGTGGAGATTCTTCACTGGAAACTTTATCTGCCTTACTTCATGCGTGTAAAAGGAGCCCAGAAGAGCAAGTCTGGTAAATAAGCACCATCACACATCCAACCAGCAGGTCCACTCCAGAGGGGGGGTTGGATGCCCCTGTTGTCGCCTCCCGGGAACCGCCCCAGCATGGTAAGGGGAGGGTAGCTTCGATTCAGTACTCTGAGCTGTACCCTGCACACTAGCTGAGCCTTTCACACACTCATTAGCAGACTCCAGAAACACACTCCCTGAGGCAATCTCACAGACACACACGCCCGCTAGGACTCCAACATGAATAATACATTACAGTGCTGGCATTCAGCCCTGCTAAGCTCATAAAGGCTGCATGACAACGCCATAATGGAGAGAGTCTCTTGACCTCCCTCGAGCTGCAGCAGCGCTAAACATGCAGTCGTTTGCATTTCAATTACGCATCCACAGGGGAAATCTGAGCAGAGACACCGGTCTTGATGGAGCACTTTTCTTTATCAGATGCTCCTGAAGATCTGAACTGCTTCTCTTTAGCACTAACGAAAGGTTCCTGATTGGTACAGAAACATTTTTTTGTGAAGCAGAAGGTTTTGAGTGGAAGTTCTTCATCAACTGTGCAAGAAAATTGCTCAAGAGATGGAACTGGTCTGATTTTCACTCTTCAAGAAGTTATGAGAGTGTAGTTTCTAATTCCCCACGTTTTCCTATCTTCACTGGTATCACTGAAACTATTAGGAATGTTAACTGATATCATTGCTGCACATCACTGTTGAAGTATCCATAGTCACTGATAATGGAAAGTCCTTGTTTCTGATTCTTTAAAGGTTCTCAAGCAAACAATACACTACCTTCTTTTGGTTTCTCCAACGTGCTATCCTGCTGTGAGTGATAGTTAATGACAACTGAGGATTTAGGCTCTGCAATTTTGGTGTGCACCATCATTATCCTTCTCCAGTAAAACCATTTACTTCTCTTCTGAGAGAAACACTCTTGCAATCGCTTATTGGATACACCAGATCTGAGCAACCGTCCTGGTAACACAAGCAACACCATCACAAAATACTATATCCCTGCTAGTACTTTTGATTTATTGTTTTAACATCAACACAAACCTGATAGGACTTCACTTCCCCAAGCTGTAGCTAAGTTCAGGAATTCTTGCCTCATCAACCATTGCCAAAGGTCAGACTGCATTTTGTGACTTTAAATCACTTCTTTGTTTTGTCCTGTCGTCACGCTTTCTTTCTCCGACACTGACTAATCTAGGACGACAACAGAGAACCGGCCAAAACAGTGACATCCGTCAAACAAGTTCACACGCAGGCAGTACTCGCGGCGCCTTGAGAGACAAGACAGAAGTGCCCGTCTCTGGGCAACAGTCCTTGAGGGGCTTGGCATCAACACAACTGGACAGTTATGTGATCTTTTGAACATGGAGCTAGATTAGGAGCAAGTCCTTCTTGAAGACTCACATTCTGCATACTGCTACACTGGCTAGTACATCTTAGAACATGGTCTATTTGCATTTGAACACAATTAAAACAGCTACAATTCAAACGCACATTGACATCATGGGACAAATCTGGCTAGCAGACTGGATAGCTTGTTCATTAATTAGCTAATAATTTATTATTTACTTACGTTTCAGTAACAGTACAGGCCTCAGTAACAGTACAGGCCTCAATGATATTTGGGGTTATAGAGATAAAAACAGATGAACTGAAGTGTAACTTGTGTTTCCAGACATGAATATAAATGTGGTTGTCAAGGGATAAATTTATAAATTTAAAATGTATATCCTGAATTTATATATTTCTGTAAAGCTGCTTTGTGACAACGTCCATTGTTAAAAGCGCTATACAAATAAAACTGAATTGAATTGAATTGAAGGCTCAGAAAAAGGGAAGTACACAAAACACTATGTACACATGCACGAAGGATTTAATTAAAGAATGGACAAACAACACAGAACAAAGATACACTAGTGAATAACGTAGCTTGCGAGTAACAAGAACACGCAAAAATATATACATAGCAGGATTATGTAACACAGGTGACTCAGGTGATATGGACAATACAAGAAACCAAAGAACAAGAAAAGGGCGGGGAAAACAAAATCAAAGTAATAACAAAAGCACATACTAGCAAAAGCAGACCTTTGTGTACGCAGCATGGAGCATGTGTGTATTACAAAGGTATACTAACAATTTAGAATACGATAGCAACAGTAGACAGAACTCAATGCACTAGCTAAGTGCCCTAGTTAGAAAACAAGTACCCAAAATGGAGCGCAGCCAAAAATTCCCATAGCTAATGTGTGATGTCATCTCCTAGATTCCAGTATGAGGTCAGACTCTCAATATCTACTGATTTAGAACAAAGTTTGCAGTTTGCAGAAGAAACATAATGTGGAGTACCTGCAGAGTGTAACTCCAGAAGTCGCTGGAGGTCACTCATGGTGCGGATCTCACTGTTGGACAGCCTCTCGATTAGCTCTTGAGGAATCGACGCCTCCTTGAAAAGCAATGTTGTTAAATTAGCATGGAGACTCACTGACAGCATACAGACTTAGTTTTTACCGTAAAGTCCAGAGTCTTTATAAATAAGCGTAAATGTAAAAGTGTTTAGGCTAAAATGGGAGTCTCTGTGAATCAAATGACACATTTGTGTAAATGTCCTCAATTGCGGTACTTGAGTACCATTTTGGAGCATATGTACTTCTCTGGATTATTTATACTTTTGGAAAACTTTTACTTCATTACCTTTAAAGGAGACTTTTAGACACCGCCACATTTCAGTACTTTGCTAAGGTAATAAACTGCCTATTTTAAGCCTGAGTGAATGGCAAGTGGAAAAACCCCAAAGCACTGACTGTTACTTTTCATACTTAACCAAAACACGGGTAATTGTCTGGGTGTTTCTGGACAAAATAAAACGACTCATCAGTGCCTACCTGTGCTGCATGGAAACTAACCTGACATTAGTCATGTCTTGTAGTGAAAGAGGTACACAAACCTTTCACTTAAGGAAAAGTAGATATGTACATATTACTATTAGCTTACTAAAATAGAGTCTGCACACATAGTAGGTTATAAGTACTACATGAACACTGTTAGCCTAATAAACTGTGGTCTACATGCATATTGTAGGTTATTAGTACTGCATGAATGCTGTTAGCCTAACAACCTGTGGGCCTGTACTACGTTATTAGTAGTAGGTAAGTAGTATTTGTCTACTAAAGTGTGGTCTACACACAGATAGTAGCTTACTGGTACTAGGTAAGTACTAGTAGCCTACTAAAGTACAGTATACACATATTGGAAGTTGCAAGCACTAGATAATTAGGGTCTACACACTTATAGTAGGTTATTAATACTAAATAAGTACTATTAGATTGCTGAACTATGGTCTACACACATTTAGTAGATTAAGAGTACTAAATAAGTATGATTAGAATGAATAACTATGGTTTACACACTTATAGTAGGTTATTAATACTAAATAAGTACGAATAGACTGCTGAGCTATGGTCTACACACATTTAGTAGATTATGAGTTCTAAATAAGTATGACTAGACTTCTGAATTATGGTCTACACATATTTAGTAGATTATGAGTATTACATAAGTACTATTAGATTACTGAACTATGGTCTACACACATAGATTATTAGTACTAGAGTAAGTATTATTATACTACTAAACTATGGTCTACACATGATCTACACATATATAGTAGATTATTAGTACTACATATGTACTATTATACTACTAAACTAAGGTCTACACATATATAGTAGATTATTAGTACTACATATGTACTATTATACTACTAAACTAAGGTCTACACATATATAGTAGATTATTAGTACTAGGTAAGTATTATTATACTACTAAACTATGGTCTACACATATATAGTAGATTATTAGTACTACATATGTACTATTATACTACTAAACTATGGTCTATACATATATATTAGATTATTGGTACTAGGTAAGTATTATTATACTACTAAACTAAGGTCTACACATATATAGTAGATTATTAGTACTACATATGTACTATTATACTACTAAACTATGGTCTACACATATATATTAGATTATTGGTACTAGGTAAGTATTATTATACTACTAAACTAAGGTCTACACATATATAGTAGATTATTAGTACTACATATGTACTATTATACTACTAAACTAAGGTCTACACATATATATTAGATTATTGGTACTAGGTAAGTATTATTATACTACTAAACTAAGGTCTACACATATATATTAGATTATTGGTACTAGGTAAGTATTATTATACTACTAAACTAAGGTCTACACATATATAGTAGATTATTAGTACTACATATGTACTATTATACTACTAAACTAAGGTCTACACATATATATTAGATTATTGGTACTAGGTAAGTATTATTATACTACTAAACTAAGGTCTGCACATATATATTAGATTATTGGTACTAGGTAAGTATTATTATACTACTAAACTAAGGTCTACACATATATATTAGATTATTGGTACTAGGTAAGTATTATTATACTACTAAACTAAGGTCTGCACATATATATTAGATTATTGGTACTAGGTAAGTATTATTATACTACTAAACTAAGGTCTACACATATATAGTAGATTATTAGTACCAGATAAGTACTACTATACTGCTAAACTATGATCTACACATATATAGTAGATTATTAGTACTTGATAATACTCTAAGCTTTCTAAACTATACTCTGCATGCATATGGTGACTTATTGGTACTAGATAAGCCTTATTAATCATTAGCCTACTAAACTACACTCTATGTAGCCATATAGTAGGTATAGCAGGTATAGAATTGTACACACTTATACACTCAGAGGAAAAGGGTTCTTTAAATAGTCACCTGTTATACATATTATAGGCTACACACTGAAAGGAACAGATTGTTAGATTCATCACCTGTTCTACCTTCTGATGAAAGGATTATTTCACCTGTGGTAAGGTTCTACCTGAAACGAGGAACCCTTTTATTTTCTATGCCGTGTACCTAGTCAGCACGCGCGCGCACGTTCCAAGTTACAAGCGTCATAATCGGAACGCGCGTCACGGGAAGGTTCGCGCGCAGGTGGCGTGTGCGGTGTGGAAGCGCGTGCTCACCCCGGTTGCGGCGGCGGCGGCGTGCGGCACGGAGAAGCAGCAGCAGCAGCAGCAGCACGCGAGGAGGCAGCAGAGCGCGGCTCTCATCTCCGCTCTCGCGCGCTTTCACTGCTTCCCATGGAGGAACGGACCGCACACACGGTCGCTGGCGAAGACTCGAGATCCCCGAAACGCGATCGACTCGATCATCGCGTTCCAAGTGATCAGAAATAAAGAAGCCTTCTCCTTTATCTTCGCTGCATCGTGCACGCGCCGTCAACGTGATTTAAAACAACAACAACAACAATAAAACAACAACAATAATAATAATAATAAAAAAAGACTGAACAGGAATCCTTTCGGTAATAAAGAGCGTCTTCCTCCTTGATGTAATCCAAAACTGTGTCGCAGAGGTGTGAGCGCGTGTATGCTGTTTGTTTTTGGGGGGTTTCCCGTGCAGCGCGCGCTCACCGAGCTCCGTCTGGTCGTGAATGAACTCTGAACGCTTCGTGGCTCCAAATAAAAAAAAAAAAAAAAAAAAAAAAAAAGTGACGGAGGCGCGCTCCCTTAACGCGCGCGCGCGCTCCCGCAGCCTCGCGCAGGGTCCACCTGTAACGTTCACGCACTTGAAGCCACCCCCTAATTAAGACTTAACCCCTTAAGATTTTAGACATTAAACCCATCTTCAGTGTGAACAGAAAACTCCAGCTAAATATCTAGAAAGTGTATGAATTACTGGCATTATAATATCAGAAATAAAAGTCCCAAACTGTACTTTTCCTTATGCCTCAAGGTTCAGTATGCTGTTCATTCTGAGGTGCTTTTCTGCACAGGACATATCCTTGTTGCTGAAGTGGTACCATTAAAAGTAGATCTTTTGTACCTTTAGTATGCATCTTTGATCTGGGAAAGTGCATGTGATGTACTGTTCCTTTAATTAGCTTTTCGAGTAAAGCTTTAAGGTCCTTTTAAGCTCCAATTATGTACATTAAATTATTTTTAAAGGTATAAATACATACTAAATGTACCAAAGATGTACACTTGGTACATGGTACTATCCCAGCGACAAGAACATTTCTAAGAACTGGGCTAACTTCACTGTGAGTTTATTTGCTACACCAGGAAACATATACACGTCTGCCACTTTAATAGGAACACCTGTACATCTGCTGGTTCATCTGGTCAGATAATCAAGTGGCAGCAGCACAATGCATAAAATCATTCAGATACTATGTGACACTCAATGTTCACATCAAACATCAGAATGGGGTAAAAGTATGATCTCTGTGACTTTGACAGTGGCATGGATGCTGGTGTCTGATAGGCTGGTTTGAGTATTTCTGAAACTGCTGATTTTCACACACAACAATCTCTAGAGTTTATACAGAATGGTAGAAAAAAAAACATCCAGTTAGCGGCAGTTCTGTTTGTTGATGAGAGAGGTCCGAGGAGAATGGCCAAACTGGTTCAACCTGACAGGAGGGGGTATGGTGAATCAAATAATCACCCGTGGTGTGCAGAAAATCATCTCAGAATGAACAACACATCAAAACATGATGTGGACCACATCAGGTTGCACACCTGTTAGCCAAGAACAGGAAGCTGAGGACACATACATACATGCAATACAGGGATAAAACTATATTTTGACTGTCGACCAGGGCGACCAATTTTGTCTCATTGAGAAATTGGCAATCCCAGTTACCCATTACTGTGACTAACAGCTAACAGTGTCTCTGTAGGGAGGAGGAAGAGGGAGTTAATAGCTGAGATCTGAGATGGCATTTACATCATAAATAGCCCCAGCAGACTAATGACTAACTGGGGAATGAAGAGGGAGTGGGTATCAGGGTATGTTTCTTTCACCATCCATCCATCTATCTATCCATCCATCCATCCTCCCTTCCTCCCTCCCTTTCTCCATTTTGGATGAGTGAACCTTTAATCAGTCCGCTTTGGTCCAGACAGGAAGCTCCACAGACACTTAGCCATTGGAGAGAGGTGATGTGAGGAAAAAGTGAGCTGAGACAATAGTGGAGGAAAAATAGGGATGAAGGAGAAAGGCCATAAAGAGGTGAATGCAATGTCCCGTAACTAAAACAACAGTAGATAAGGCAGGTCAGGTGTACACACACACACACACACACACACACACACACACACTCTTAATCCGGACTGTGGGTTTGGTGAATTTTTCTGGAGCTTTTAAGATGCCACCATGTTCCTTAACTCAAGTGCACACTACCTGACTCACATTACACAACATTCTTTCTTGTTATATGCTGTTTTGTCTACATAGTAATGTTACCACAACTGACGCAAATTACATTATATTTCACCCGGAGGAATCCCCAGAACATCTGATCTTGACACTCACAAAAAATCCCACCCAAGAATCAACAGCTTCTGTTCATTTTACAATGCTAAATTCAAAGGAATTCTAATAAGTGTGGGGAATTTATTTAATGTGATTGAAGTCTTACAAAAAAGCTGTAACCACTAAAACCCCACACATCAGAGTTTTCAGGGCTTCAATAACTTCAACAAGTCTTACTGTGTTTAACTGTCAAGGTAATACTTTAAATACAAGAGTATTCCCTGTTTTTTTTTTTGTTTTTTTTTAGGGCTTAGGCAGTGGGTGGCTTGGGGTGGAGCTAGTGGTTTGGATGATGGTAACTTGGCACAGTGGTAGACAGAACTATACTGAAACAGGCTTTAATAAAAATATTGTGAACAATACATGAAAAACAAACCATTTTTGCATCCTTCAGCTTTTAGGGTTTCCCAAGCTAATTTCCTGGTAGATGAAATATGCCCTCATACAGTAATAATGGTAATAAAATCCTCCTAATATGTCCGATACACTCACGAAGACATCAGACATTAACCCGAGATCGGTATCGATCCGGCGACCCTGGATCTATTTCTATTATAGTATTATTTCAGGTGGGAAGCAACAGCATTGGTGAGCATCCTTTTACCCACATCTAGCTGCAGAACAGCTCGGTCTGACACCACTTGCAAAATCCCAAGAACAAAATCCACCTTACAGACAAAGAACATGGAGTGTTATCTATTTCGTATTCATTTCTATTTATAGTTCTTCCATTCATTATATCATTATATCATTGTTGTGTTTTGATAACTCGTCTTGAAGTCATTTTTTAGACATTTTCCTTGATGGTCCACTGTAGATCCTGGGGGAGGAGCTTCATGAACATGGGCAGGAACTGAGTATCTAATGTTGCTAGTTTCTTCATCTGAGCTCTGCCCCTTTTCCCTAAAAAGGAACTCACAGGGTGTGCATAGCTTCAAAAGAGTGGATAGAGTCAATTCAGGGAAAGGAAATGCCTTGTCAGTATTTTCACTGCAATTGAAATTCACCTCACAAGCAGCAGAGTGCTCCTTTGACATGGCACCTTCAGAAATACTTAAATATTCTCTGTTGGTATATATATTCACTATATAGCTACTTTTTAAAGAGGTGAAACTTGGAGCAAACAATGTTTTCACATTGTATTAATAAAGTACCACTGGCTAAAAGCGATCCTCTTAACAGTCTGTTTAACAAATTATTCTAGCAGTTTCCCTAACTGAATAATTCCTCTGTTGTAATATATGACATTTAGTGTCAAGCTATTTGTGAATTTCTATGTAGGTAACAATGATATACCAAAAACATGATATTTGCACTCTGAATATTTCATACGGTTTCATATCGCGTGAGACATGACAGGAATCTCAGTGGGAGGGCGGGAGGCCGCTAAATCAAAGGAATGAGCACTGATGAATTTGTTTATGAATTTATTCATGCATGACTGGAAGCAGTGTGCAACACTGGGGAGACACAGAAAGCAAATCGCCTTCATTATGGCTGTGGCAAAAATAGCTAGAGACCAAAGGATCATGGGAGTTGGACTCCCCTGAGATTCGACACTGCCAAAAAGAATGAAACACAGAACACAACCGCAACAAGCACAACTGTGGGAAAGGACACAACACATATACACACACACACACACACACACGGCTAACACTAGCCAAACATGCCAAGCTCCTCTGGGGTTTGTGCCAAAACTCAAATTTTTGCTCTCCTTCCCATCATGCTGAGCATGAGAATATTACACTGCACTCATTTACTCGCTCACCCATTCATTCTTTTACAATGTGCATTCATTTGCTCAATTACTCTCACTCATACTTACACATTCACTTTTTACAAACACACATACTCAATCCTTCACTCACATACATATACTCACTCTCTCATTCAGTCTCTCTCTCACACACACACACACACTCATTCATTCACTCTCACACATGACCTCCTGGGATTTTCACACACGACAGTCTAGTCGATGAGAGAGATCAGAGGAGAATGACCGGACTGGTTCAAGCTAACAGGAAGGCTATGGTAATTCTTAGTAAATAACCACTCTTTATAACCGTAGGGAGCTGAAAAGAAAGCAACTCAGAAAGCACAACACATCAAAACCTGGGCTGGGATGGGTTACATCAGCAGAAGACCACGTCAGGCTCTACTCGTATCAGCCAAGAACAGGAATCTGGATAATTGCATGAATGAGCAGGTGTACAAGTGTTCCTATTAAAGTGGCCACGAGTGAAAACTTTTACTCACTCACATGTTAACTCACTCATTCAGTCTTCCACACACATATATACTCACTCATTCACTCACATAATCACTAACTCTTTCACTCTCGCTCACTACCTACACACACACACACACACACACACACACACACACAGAACAACAGTAGCAGCCAAATATGGCCATGTTTAATGGAGCATACAGCTTCACGGCAGTTTATTTGGGTCTTGGCCAAATAACTCGTCCATTACCAGCCGTTTCCCTCTGTGTTAACTCAGAAAGAGATTTAGGATACAACTCACAGGATAGAGTCATAAAACACCTGTCTCGCTTTCCATGTTTCAGTCTATGCTATTTCAGTCTATAGCTATTGTGTTGTGAGAAAAATGAGAATGTTGTGAGGCAATACTCAGATTATGTGCATCTGAAAATTTCGCTCCTAATCATTTTCCATCTGGGATAGTTAGTTCCTGTGTGACGTATTATGGGAAAAGCGAGCAGTGAGAACCTGACTCACAGTGAGGTGAAAAAATGAACTACTTAATCCAAATCACAAGTTGTGTAATGCTGGCCAAGTGGGACTCTGGGGCAAGTTCCTGTTGTCTGGGAAGAAATGATGGTCAGCACCTGTCACATGGCTTCCATCTGTCATATGTTCCTCACAAAAACATGCACAAAAAGTTGGTCATTTTACAGTATCTGTTTTCCTCATACCCTATGACTCAAAACTGAACAATTATAACCATAGAATATATCTGCAAGCAGCGATCTGTGGGGTCCAAGCACCTTTCACAAATAGCAACCCCAGTGGCTTGCCAAGTGACATAGAATACTTCTAAGACCACAGATGAACATACTGTCCAAGTTTCCTGGCTCAGTGGTAACCCTGCAAAATGCGTGCTGAAGGCTGATTGGCTGATGGTGGCCATGTCTTTAAAGTAACCCAGTATCATTATAAATGTACAGATTAGCACAACGATACAGCACACCAAATTTCAGCTTGATCAGACTTGCCGCTAGTTGAACCTAAACCCACCCACTATAGATGACCACATACTTTTCAGGTTTTGTGTGAATCCATGCATTTAATCAAACTCTGCCCCATAAGAGGCGATTGGCATGTGACAGCCATATGGTTTTGAAATCTCAAAATGTTTTTGACAATTATTTAGGTTATGATTCTGTTGAGTAGTATGTCACTGATTTAGTGAAGATATGCCAAAAATACTAAGACTAGTTTGCAAAAGCAGGTTTCACAAAAGTGGGTGGCGCTAGATCGACCACAAATAGCACAGAATTTGTTTGCACTAAGCCAAAAAAGAAGTGCGTCTCTAGGACGGATCTTGAGATATGGGCTAAAAGGTGAAACGCTTATCACTTCACTTGGTGCTTGGCCCCCTAAAAAAAAAAAAACGATGATTGAACTGCAGATATTACAACATTTAAAAGATTACAAAAGCACACTAATATTTCTGCTGTTTGTGAAAGCTTAGCTATGTAACATATTTATTTAAAATCCACACTTTACTGTAGACAGACATGCCTCAAGCAGTGTGCATGTCAAGCGCTGATGGGAAAATCACTGCATTTAACTTGGGAAGTTTCTTCAATAAGAACTACAAATGTCTTTTTGGGACAGAGCCAGTATTTCTGGCAAAAAGCACAGTGCTACTGCTTCAGAAGCCAAAACCTCCACACATACACACACACCCAGATTCCCTTTGTGGCCTCATGGGGACGGATGCTAGCAGTCTGTGTCATTTCAGTGGAAATTCCCAAATTTTGATTATTTGGATGCAGCCTGAGGCCTTGTTTAGACAGAGACCTTTCTCATCACTACTGAGTACTGTACATTTCATGGTGTGTGTGTGTGTGTGTGTGTGATGGTGGTCGTCTGGAAGCCTGCGGGCTCTGATATACTTATGAGACCCTGTGATGTGTGTATACATGTGCGTGAGAGACATCTGAAGCTGAGACCACACGCAAACAGAGAGACAGAAAGAAAGACAAGTGTGTTAGGGAGGAGGATAAGAGTGTGTTAGAGTGTGTGTGTGTGTGTGCACTCTTAGGTCACGGGGCCATCCCAGATCATCTTCAAAGCACCAGATAAGCATTTTTTATCCATCTTTTCCATCCTAGACAATAATTACAGCCAGAAAAATGGATATTAGAGCTTTAAAACCTCTTGCTTGGCCACAGACCAAAAGCCATTATGCTTTATAGCTGGAGACTTTGGACACTGGCCATCCAAATCCTTATCCTGGATTATATTCCAACATGGTTAAATATGGCACGGTTTATTCATAGGTCCAGTGTATGTGTGTGTGTGTGTGTGGGAGAGATCAGGATATATCCTATTACAGATGATACAGCTGTAGTGTCCATGCTCTGTTGACTTCAGGGTCAGCTTCCCCATGTCTTTAATGAGATATAAGTCACAGACACACACATACTTTGCATTTTTATGAGTACAGTCATTAAATCTTATTTAGATATACATTCTCACACTCATTTCTGGTGGAGAGTCGCTGACCCATCTCATGAACCTTTGCTTTAAGCTGTACTGGGATTTCAGCTTGGCCAGAAATTTCCCCCTTTACCTCAAAGCAGTACAACAGCCCATACGTGTTTAGGGTCACCAGTTTTCTTCTATAGCTTTGCACTATAGCGACAAGGCTAATGTTGCTAACAAGTGATGTAAGCTTATAGCTACCAATTTAGTATCACATGGCTAAATCATCACACATTTGCCTCAAACCATGTTAAGTTGTTGAGTATCACAAATAGACTTGTTTATGTAGTTTCTGACACTTTATACTACAGCAATGTTAAATCTGAGCCAATGAAGGTTACAATGAAGGAGGCGTGGCCTATGTACCTCAGTCCCAATGAAAAAAACATGGCTTCTGTGCCTGTCAGTCCCAGTGTAGAAGGGATGGCCTTTGAGCCTATCAGTTACAATGAAAGAGGCGTGGTCTCTGTGCCTGTCAGGTACAATGAAGGAGGTGTGGCCTCTGTGCCTGTCAGTCCCAATGGAGGGGGTGTGGCCTCTGTGCCTGTCAGTTTTAATAAGGGCGACATGGCCATTGTGCCTTCCAGTTACATTGAAGGAGGTGTGGCCTCTGTACCTGTCAGTTACAATGAAGGAGGTGTGGCCTCTGTGCCTATTAGTCCCATTAAAAAAAGCATGGCCTCTATGCCCGTCAGCCCCAGTGTAGAAGGTGTGGCCTCTGCACCTATCAGTTACAATGAAGGAGGCATGGCCTCTGTACCCATCAGTCCCATTAAAAAAAGCATGGCCTCTGTGCCTGTCAGTTACAATGAAGGAAGCATGGCGTCTGTGCCTATCAGTCCCAGTGAAAGAGGCATGGCCTCTGTGCCTGAGCATTTTTTTTTTTTTTTACATACCATTAGTTTGAGCACTGGAGCTATACAGCCACAATAAAGTAACTCAGGAACATGTGGTGTGTGAAAAATGTGTGTGTGTATGTGTTTTTGTGTGTGCGTATACAATTTGCTCTCACTTATGTGTGTTTGTCACACAGAAATGCTCTGATGGTGGAGTGCAGTGATATGGAGAACAGTGTATTGCATTGGTATCATCTTACCAAGTCTAAACTCCAGACAGAGAAGGAGGGTGGGAACGGACGATGGAGAGACGACGGGAGAGAGAAAAAGAGAGATGGGCATGCCCTTTTGACCTCTTTCACAGTCAGAGCAGAGGCACACATTTATCATTCAGTGGTGGGTGATCTCAGGAAGAATTTGTAGCAGTTACGATTCAGGCGTCTGTTATAAGTTTTAACCAACACTATTAAAAAAGAACATATTTAATTTGTTTTCCTACCAGTTTTGAACTGTGTTAGCCACAGCAATTAGCCAAACTTTCTCTCTCTCTCTCTCTCTCTCTCTCACACACACACACACACACACACACACACACACACACTGGGAAAAGCAATTCAGTTTGACTTGCCATTGTACACAATGCTCTGTCAGCCTTTTGTTAGCCTTTAGGTTGTTTGCTAATGTCTGTGCAAACAGCCAGTCAGTTCGTCAGCTTACTGCTATGCTAACAAAGTTCAGGGTGTAGCTGTATTTACATGTGACGTCATGACAAGTTTTCTGGAATGGTTCAGTGTCCCAGCATTCCAGTAAATCATGACTACTCCCTTCCACAGAGAAAATAATATATGTTTGGAAGTTATATATAACTTCCCTATATTTGGAACTAGCAGTTGAATGGGAGCGCTATCACTTCGATTTTACTTGAATAAATTACCGTTAGTACTGACAGAAGAATTCGATACAACTTGTCATTGTACACCAGTAAGCTATCAGGTTGTTTGCTAACGTCTGGGTAAACGGTCACTCAGTTAGCAGTTAGCATAATGCTATGCTGGCAAAGCTGAGTATGTAGTTTGTTTAGATGTGATTTTGAATGTTTGAATGTTTGCTCCAGTACAATTAGCTTTTTGCTGGCATTTTGTAGACTTGTGGAACGTTGAGACAAAAAAAAAAAAACATTAAGTCTCCTGCTTGTTAAAATACTACACAAGTCCTTAAGGGAAAGTTAAAAAAAAAAAAAAACCTGAGTCAAATTTTCATCACAGAAAAAAAATTGAAAAATAACCTCATTAGGTTATTTTTAGCCATTAGAAAAAATTCTCCCTCCCTATTTTTTAAAGTCTAAGACAAATACAAAGTACAGAATACATATTTATGTGTGTTAAATAGCAGTTGTTGGCTAACAACTAGGAATTAGCTAGCAACTAGCATGTTACTGCAACTAGCAGCTAATGCTCTCTTCCTCCATGTCCTTTTTGGGACTGAGCAAAAGTTTTTCAGGATTACTGAAAAGTTCAGAGAAAATTTGTTACTTTGTAGGTCATTTGCTAATGTCTTTGCCAAAAAAAAAAAAAAGAAACTAGCCACATCACTAACGTTTTCATATAAATATAAGTTAGCACTATTACATTTCTAAGCATTTAGGTACATTTCTAAACTAAACATGTAATACTTGAGGACGATGCAAGCACACACGCAGTACAGCACATGCACCAGATGAAGACGAAGGACAAAACGACAATAAATTTATAAATAGGATATATGAGGCATTCTGAAAATAGCATAGACACATTGTCAGCAGGTGTCTCACACACTTATCTCATCAATCTCACAGAGAAAAACAAACAGATAAAGAATGGTGGTGCTTTCCTGTTTTTTTCCCCTCTCTCTTATCTGTTCTCTAAAGGTTAAGACAAAAGACCCTCCAATCTTCATCTCTTTGTCTCCGTAGTTCCATCACAGTGTCGCAACCTCGAGATAAGACGTTAGGAAGTGCCACTGTAGTAGGCATGTTTCCACAATGACATTTGAAGCTTTAAGGGTGCGAGTGTGAGCGAGAAAGATGGGAAGAGAGAAAGAGGGATTAGTGTTTTCCGTGGTATTGTCCTGTGTACGACAGAGCAGATGTGCGGAGAACGGCTGACACTGCTAAGTCTGAGGGAAATGTGATTGTGTGTGTGTGTGTGTGTGTGTGTGTGTGTGAGACTACACCCAGGTGCCAGATGTGACAGGAAGTAGAAACACTCACTCGAGCTATAGTGAAGCAGGGGCATCGTGAAGACATTCCTGTGTGTGTGTGTGTGTGTGTGTGTGAACTATATGTTAGTACATTATGAGTCCAAATAACTGGAAAGAGCTAACTGGAATTTCCTATTTCTATACTCAGTGTTGTTTTGTACAACATATCTGATTTTATGGCTCACATGTTGAACATTAAGACATTTAATGTTAGTCAGAATTTTGTTCTATGACACACAGCTAGTCGGTTAAACTGAGTGTCTAGCCATTGCTAACTAGAGAGGTGACACGGTGGTCATTTTTAAAATAAGGCGTGGCCGCAAAGTAATACATTGAGGCCGTGAGTAAATTCTATTTCGACACCCCAAAGAAAAGTAACCTGAACCCATGACTTATTCTGCTGTGGGAACATCATACTTAATATGTGGCCTCCGGTTATTAATTTAACAGCTTAAAGTCTATTCACTTTGAGAATTCGCTTAAGGTGATGAGGGCTAATGGTATACTCCAGTGACTCCAGGATGTCTGTATGGATCATTCCAAGATTTAAAGTTTCAGTTTTATCAAACCCCCACTTGGTTCATATATTTATATTCTCAGTGCTGCAAATGTTGTGTTGTATGCTACTATTTTCCAAATCCCGCCACCTGCTGCACTACACACAGCGACAAAGGACGTGGTCTGGTTGTTGGTAGGAACTATTTTTTACAAGGCATATTTAATAGCTTGAACAAATGATAGACAATATTTCCTAGTTACTAACATGAATGTGGCTTTTTGTCATCCCCCATTCCTGTCTGGATGAAAGTAAAAACCTCCTGCAACCTTTACACAGCAGTAACCTACCAACCAGAGACAATTCTCGGGACTACAGGATTCCCAAGATTATGGTTTAGATTATGCTTTAATATGATGCAATTATTTAAAGCATCATTACATCATGTGGGCTATTGCACAACACCAGTGATTAAGGCTTGGCTTTTATACTTTAAAAGACCAAGCTATCAAGAGAATTTGCGTGAAATTACCAGCTAGCTAAACAGTAAACATTACGCGCTCCAACTTTGAGCTGCTTGCTTGCAAAAATGATGTTGAGCTAGTGTTACATAATTTAATGGCTTAATCTACAGATGTCATTGACAATTATTTTGTTATTAGATTATCTCCACTTACCAGGCTTCCAGACAGGTAAGTCCTCTTCATTTTGAAAAGCATGACATTACCACATCACCCATTTGAGGGTTTGGGGCAAGTTCAGCACTTTGAGATTTGATATTTTCATGAATCTCACAAAACTCAGGGCCCCAAGCAGTTTCCTGTATCTATGCCTTGGCTACCAGCCGACCAGCTGCCTATGCAGATGTTAGCAAATGAGCAAATTGCTAATATTAAAAAAAAACAATACAATGATAGAACTATAACTATATACACTAACCTTTCTTGCTATCTTGTTTGAGTTCTAATAAAATCATTCATGTCTTACATTTCATGGTGCATTACAGAATGACATTACAAGATGAATGATCCAGTGTCCTAGAGAAACTTAAACATTTAGACACCCTACAAAAGTGGTGAGGTAAAGAGGTTGAATTGAGACACGCCCCAACGCTTTTAAACCCAAAATTCTTTTTTGGTTAGAAAAAGGAGAGATTAGAGTAATTAGCACAGTGCTGCTGAACAGGAGCATTGTCATGTCACTTAGCTGCAGGGTCTGACATCTAGAGAGAGAGAGAGACAGAGAGAGAGAGTGTGTGTGTGTGTGTCTTAGCTGGGGGTTAAATGAGGTCATTATTATTTGAGCCAAATCCTCAAGAATGATGGGAGGGGGGTGGGACTGCATTGTTCCTGAGTGAGCGTGAGGTGTGAGGTGTGTGTGATGTCTTGTTTTTATATCTTTGTGGGCACTAGGGACACATATATCTGGCAGTTTTGACCTTGTGAGGACAAGGCTGGTCCCCACAAAGAAAACTGCTTTTTTTTTTTTTTTAACAAAAACTAAAAGAGTCGAAAGGTTAAGGTTAAGATTTTGGTGTAGCACAGCATTCATTATCTGCATGAATAATTATTTCAGTGGAAGGTACTCAAAAATATAGGAAGAGAAATGTGCGAGCGTGTGTGTGTGTGTGTGTGTGTGTGTCATGCCTCACAAGCACATTGCAATGACATCATTCACAGTGTGTTGAAAACCCCTCATTACTCACTCCATTAATGGCAGTTTAAATATTCGACAGCAGTGGCACACACAAACACACATTCACAGTGACCTCCTGACCTCCCCAAACACACTCACACACACACTCACACACACACACACACACACATGCACAAACACACCTGCACAGGTGGAAAGAACACACTCATTTGAAGTGCACTTCAGTGGAAACTCCCTGCTGCGATAATGGATCAAAAGCTACTCTGCACACCCTAAAGCTGTAGAAAAGTCAAACACACACACACACCACATGCTTAATAACTGTTGTATATGGTATGTTTTGTAAGCAGTGTGCTGTGAACCTCAGATTCCTTTTGAAACACAAAGACATTGTGCGATTGAGTAATATGTGTGTGTGTGTGTGTGTGTGTGTGTGTGTATAGACGGGTATACGTGCAACGGGGCAATTGCGTGTCAGTGTGAGAAAGCGTGTCAGTATGATAGTATGAGAGGAATAAATGGGATATGATTGCAGATGAGGGTTGTTCTCTCTTTATGTATGTGTGTGTGTGTGCAGGTGGATGTGGGTGCTGGCAAGCACAACGGGAATGCTGCCAAATTAAGTGGAAAAAGCTTGCAGCGGCTCTTCAATCGACTGGAAAATAGATGTACCCCCCCACCCACAATGACACACACACCCACCCTCAGACACACACACAAGTAGACATACACAGCCCAATTGTTCTGTGCTTTTTGACATTGGCAATGTCAAACCTGTCTTAACATAAGCTTATCTGAAAATAAACTGGTGTCAGAGATGCACTGTGAGTGTGTGAGCCAGTTACTAGTTCTTTGTGGGGGAGCAAATATCCTCATAATGATAGAAATACATAAACAATTGCATTACTTTTTGGTGTTATTGTTGAAAAGTGAAAAGATGAGAGCCCAGTTTCCTAAAAGCTTTGTAAAGTTAAGACCATATTAACAGAGAGAGAGAGAGAGAGAGAGAGAGAGAGTGTTCAATGTAAAGCTCGCTCTACCATTTAATGATAATTTTTGGTTATTGATTATTTATTATTATGTCACATTTGAATCATATGTTCATATGTACAGTATATTTTTATAATGCAAACATCTTATAGTATAAAAATGATGGATTACTTTTTAAAATCGCTCTATTTCTATCTCTCTTCTTCAGGAAGATTCATGAAGGCATTGTTTCTCATTTCCTCTCCATGTTATGGCTGAGTATTGAGCATCAAGGTCTCTCTCACACACACACACACACACACCCCCCTCCGCATTGTAATATTAAGTGTGTGAAACGAGTGTGTATGTCTCACTGCGCTGTAGGTGGTGGCACATCTGTTAAAACTGTAGCTGGACTAATGTTCACTAGTGATGGGAACTCCATCTCTTCTCAGTGAATCATATCATTTGACTCAGCTGAACAACAAGAGCTGACTCCCAAATGACTCATTGTCATTTTTTAAAAATAAACCAGACAAAACGTTTAAATTTTTTTGGCCAGAGATTGTTCATTCATTCATTAATTCATCTTTAGTAACCACTTTACTGTCAAGGTCGTTGTGGGTCCAGAGCCTATCCCAGGAACGTTGGGCGCGAAACGGGAATACATGCTGGATGGGACACCAGTACATCGTAGGGCACCATGCACACACTCACACACACCTAGGAGTCCACCTACTGGCATGTTTTTAGGAGGTGGGAAGAAACCGGAGAACCTGGAGGGAACCGTCTCCACACAGAGACTAACCCGAGCTCAGGATCGAACCGGGGACCCTGAGGAATGATTGTTTCATACAATCTTATTCTACCTTCTATTTAACAAAATATCATTACTTTGCATTGCACATGACACTACAAATGTGCAGTAAGCTTCCCTGAATTCATGTTATTATGCTTCTGTGTCTGTGCTTAAATTATGAAGATTTAGTTCCATTTATCATGATAAGTAATCACCTTCCCTAATACACTGATTAAACACAATACATCTTCAACCAGCAGGCGTGTAATTTGCTTAAAGTAGACAAAAAAATCAACGGCATTACTTACACCTATGAAAAACAGAAAAGATGTCTTGTATATGCGAGTCGGTTCTCAGCGTTCACCTAAAAGAGCCGATTCAAAGAACCGACTCGCCAAAGTACATTGCTTTATTATTTATTTATTTATTTATTTATTTATTTGGAGATGTAAGCAACGCTGTTGCTCTTGTGTAATTTAATCAGATTATTCTGTCGTTTGCTGAAGATTGAAGTATTGTGTGTAGTCAAGTGTATCAGGGAAGGTGATCAGAAAAATGAGGCTTAAATTTGCGAGTCGGTTCTCAAAGGAGCCGACTCAAAGGAGCCGACTCAAAGGACACATCACTAGTTCAAAAAACTAGTTCAATGTTTTTTTTTTGTTTGTTTTTGTTTTTTTGTTTTTAACTCTGCAACAAAACCCTGTTCAGGTGCTATGGCGAGACAATTCACTTGTAAGTATCAGTGTAAATGTTTTATTTCATTGCTTTATAAGTGACAAAACGTATAGTTTTTGTCTAGTGTTACTATTAATAAATATAGCAAAATTTTCTCTGCACACGTTAGCTAGCTACATTAGCATGTCAGGTCAGGCTAATTATTCAGTGATTTAAAGAAGGAAAGGCGTCTGTGGTAATTTGAGTTTTTAAACAAAAAATTTGGATTTATTTAAACGGAAAAACTTAGCTAATTGAGGCTAACAATTTGCATTAGCTAATTGAGGCTAGTTAATCAGCAAAGTTCAGTGAAGTAATTAAGGCAATTAAATGGAAAAAAAAAATACACACAAACTTGTAGATAAACTGTATTTACAGGTGTATCTAGATTAAGGCTGTGTGTTACATAAATTTAACTTCTGAAACAAAAAAAAATTGTATTAAAGCATAATTCAATTAGTTGGCTAGCCATTTTTCTCTGCAAACATTAGCTAATTAAGTGAAATTGTTAGCATATTTAGCCAAAGAAAAGGAAAGACGCCCGTTGTAATTAAAAAAAAAATTTCGAAAGGAAAAATTTATATTATTAAACAACAAAAAATAATAATAAATCAATTTAACTGAGAAATATTAGCTAAATTATCTCGTTAGTGAAGTTGTTCAGCCCGTTATCATTAGCTAACAGTAAGGCGACTGAGGTAAATTGGGCGGGAAGGAACCAAAAGAGCAGCCAAACTGTATTACAAGTGTACTTCATTTACACCATCACTGTATACACTCACTGAGCACTTTATTAGGAACACCTATCTCTATACCTACATCTAGACTTTACACAGAATGGTGGGAAAAACAAAAAACATCCAGTGAGCAGCAGTTCTGCAGATGGAAAGGCCTTGTTGATGAGAAAGGTCAACGGAGAAAGGCCAGACTGGTTCAAGCTGACGGAAAGGCTACAGTAACTCAGATAACCACTCTGTACAATTGTGGTGAGCAGAAAAGCATCTCAGAATGTACAACACATCAAACCTTGAGACGGATGTACTACAACAGCAGAAGACCACTTCGGGTTCCACTTCCACTTTTGTTGCTGACCATGTGTCCCTTCATGGCCACAATTTACCCATCTTCTAATGGCTACTTCCAGCATGATAACGCGCCATGTCACAAAGGAAAAGTTGCCTCAGATGGTTTCATGATCATGACAATGAGTTCAGTGTTCTTCAGTGGCCTTCCCAGTCACCGGATCTGAATCCAATAGAACGCCTTTTGGATGTGGCAGAACGGGAGATTTGGAGCATGAAAAATCTGCAGGAATTGCATGATGCAACATGGACCAGAATCTTTGGGGAAGGAATGTTTCCGACATCTTGTTGAATCCATGCCATGAAGAATTGAGGCTGTTTTGAGAGCAAAGTGAGGTCCTACCCGGTATTAGTATAGAGTTCCTAGAAGTGTTTGGTGAGTGTATGTACACATAAGATTGTATGACTTTGGGTTTGCTAAGGCATTAAATTAAGAAATATTATCTTGCTAGTCAAGTTGGCTAGCCATTTTTTTCATAGCTAACATTAGCTAGTTGCAAGGTTAGGTTTAACTTTGTTAAGCAACTCTTACACTTGCAGCAACACTCACTTTACAAGGTTTTAGGGTTTCTTTATTTAAAATTTTCAAACAGAAGACCAGAATAGACCCCCTTTCTTGTTACAGGAATATTTTCCTGTAACAGCGTGTCATTTTTTTAATTATTATTTGTTAAAGAACGGCACATCATAATTTTTATCTGTTTAAAGTTTTGTCTGCAAAACAAGTTAGTTTCTTTTATCACTTATGTTACAGCAGCTATAAAAGTTAAAGACATGGACATGTGTGTTCAGTAATGTGCATTTTGTCACCTATCTAGAGCTGTAATATGTATAATCTGTATTAGCAAAAACACAAACCACATTAATCTTGAATTATTTCTAAGTTAAAATCAGACTAAAAGCCCCACAAATGTACCAGTGTGGGAGGAAACGTTTATGTCAAATTGATTTTGACTAAATCTCTCCCTCTACTGGCCATCTCAGGAAACTACAACATGAAACCATAGGTTTTAGTACATTGTGATATCCGACTGCAACTTCACAATTTTTGCGATATTAATATTTTAACTTGTATAGCATGACGCTGTACATGTAATTCTTGATAAGATGAAGTTTCCTCTAAGGAAAGGTTTATTTAACATGTATGGAAGGAGTCTCCAGTGTCATTGCTTTGTAACAGTCAAAGGTAAAGTAGTAGCTTTAGGTAAATTTGTGTTTCTTGCGTAACATGACAACCTGCGTTCTTAATAACTTCATGTGAAAAATGAGGGAACGGCTGTTTATAGCTGTGATAACAGGACATTTAACAACATTAAATGTAACTATAATTGGATTCAAAAAGTATGATATGTTCTTTAATTGTAATCATTCACAAATCATTGTAGTATAAGAGGAATAAAACACTTCGGAAATGCTGTTACATAAAAATCAAATTTGGGCTAGTAACACTAACTCTGCTTCATCACACCATCCCATCGTTGATTATATTCCTTTAACAGCATGCCCCCAGCTGTTTTATTCCTTACTGTTATGCTGAAGCATGCGTCTAAAAAAATTCCACTTGACCTGTGACACACTACAGTACTGATGTCAGCGGGTTTTCGGATGGCATCTTGGGTGATATGTGGGTAACAAAAGTGAAAACAGACCAACATGTCAAAGTTTAAAAAAAAAAAAGTCAACTCAGAATTTCAGTATAAATTATGTCCTCATTTTAATTATGTCCAAGTCATATAGGGTGGATTTTGTTTTTAGTGTTTTGTTTTGATGCGGGTTTTAAACCTGTTTTCTTTTTAAATGCTTGTTGGTCTTGTGTTCAAAGTTGTGATCATAGATCACAGACAGAAAGGTCACATGACCATCTTCTCTGCCAGATTTTTTTTTTAGTCATTAAAGATGGCAAACAGTTCATGAGCTAAATATTAATAGCCTGCTAGCTAGTAGTGCCATTAGATGTTAAATAATTCCAGCTGGATTGTGTGACACAAAGTTTCAATTCGGCCCTTGTGGAAACATAGCACGTTACTAAAAAAGTTCCTGTGGTCGAAACATTCCTTCTTTTGACCCTAGACAAGTAGGGCAGCGGATCCAAGATGGCCGTTCATCACAAATAGATCCAGGGAAGACACCGAGTCTGGGTTGTGTTCTAAATCAACCTGGCTAATGTCAACACACTGTCCGCGAGTAAACACCGCACCCTCACTAATCTTTAACCTGTTTAAAGAACAGAATAGAGCGATGCAGAAGAGTGTCTTTGATTTCAAGTCAGACAGAACGGGCAGACAAAGATCACTGCTAATATAAAGCTTTATTTAGATCTGTGTGCCTTTTGTATTGGAAAAGTTTCACTATGATAGAGATTTGTATGTAACATAGACACTTAAACTCACATCAATGCTTTATGATATACAACATATTTGTGATTGCACGTGCGTGTATGTTAAAGCAGTGAACACAGACAGCCCTGTGTGTGTGGTTCTCACGTCTGGCAGCCGGTGTCCTGCAATTCTGCTGTAAACTTCTCCAGCTCTGTGCATTTGTTTTCCGCCCCAGCATTACACTCAGCTGATGACGGCCAGTGCTCCACCCACGTGTCCTTCCCCAGAGTGTATGTGTACCTGTAGGTAAGAAAGAGAAATAATCTTAAGCCAAATGTGTGTGTTGGCTCAAATACTCAGTGCAAAAATCCCAGCCATTATTAACAATTCAGAAACTCTAAAGCATGATTGTTTGACACACATTTCTGATGCAAGGATTTTTTAATCACCTATTTTTTAAGAGGTGAAATTCACACAGGACAGCGTTTCACCTTTGTTATAAAAAAAAATAAAAAATGACAAAGCAAAGAGCAGTCCTGTATGGATTTTATAGGTGTATTATAGCCAAAGTGCCCCCTCTGATGGACATTTGAATGAACTGCAGTATTACACATTGCATAAATACACACAGGAACAACTTGAGCAGCAAAGAGAAGGCCAGAAAGTGTGTTTGGAAAGTGATAGCAGTTTGCAAGAAAGAATGTAATGTAACGAGTGGTACAGCGAACTGAAGGATTCTGAAAGATATATAGCTGAGTGTTTAAAAGCAAAGGGACTCTTGTGTAATTTTTTTTCTGCAGATGGCTGTATGTGCAGTTCATTGTCAATGTATAATATTAGTAGATAGAAGAGAGCACACATTTCTGTCTACTACTATTAGGGTTGCCATCTCTGTACGTTAGATTAATGATATCTATAGATTAAGCAAAATAACATTTATGCCCAAATCCTATACCAAACTCGCATGAAAATGCCAACACACCCCTAAAGACCATTTTTCCCCTCTGCACCTTCATTACACCATCTTGTGTCATATATTTTTGTTGTCTACTCCTCAGTTCCCTGCAGTATATGTAATGTTGGGTTTTGCACACACAGTATGGTGTCAGGTCTGTTTTGTCTCGGTGCAAGGAGGTGCTGAGCGGTTGTGAGGAGGACGATAACAGCTTCCGCTTAGAGCACTAGGCCCAGTCCTGTGTGTATCTTTGTTTCTATGAAGATACAGGGGGTTCTGTTTAATGTTACCCGTTCTTGTCACTGCCTGCTTGCCAAATGTCAGAGGATGGCCCGATGATGAGGTAGTCTTGCCCTTTAAGTAGATTAAGCCCCGCCCTACAGCCAGCATGAGAGAGAAACACTCGTGTGTCCTTTTCCTTTAGACCAAACTCGGAGCCTGTGCGTACACACACACACACACACACACACACACTGTTTAAAGTAACAGACCAAATGGGTTACAGGCTTTAGAGAAAAACACAAATTGCACACCTTCTTTTATGACTTGCAGGATCTCCAGCTCATATCTGTCATATTGGCTCTTACTGACACTCAACACTCTGACCTTATACACTGGAAAACAGAGCATGCACATGAGCAACAATGGATACTAGTTCATTGGAGCACCGTTAGTATAACGATAATCTGTAATGGTTACCATGGTGGATTCCACTACACGCAGCCTTGCTCCTCGCTGTGTTTGTCTGAGCAGCTGTCTTCATCACGCAGCAGTTGCCTGCACAAATTTGGTTGAATTGGTCACAAGTGTGCCATTTCATTACTTTTTTTTTTCTAAACCTGTCCTTGCTGACTTGCCCTCACAATATTATCCCACGACCCCCCCCTGCCCCCCCAGTGGCCACTTGGAGCACTTGAAGTGTATTTGTGAAACACGTGACCTTGGCAGCAACAACCATGTTCCATTTTGGAAGAGAAGGCCCTGTGAAAAACAGCTTCTTATACACAACTAGAAAGGTTGCTACTTACATTCATTACTCTGCAGTTTAACAGAATTAGTTATAGTCAATGTTATAGGCATGAAAATTATTATATACATTGTGGATAACTGTTGGCCAGACACAACGTAGATTTTTTTCCCAGAACTTCTCAGATCCTGTATAATTTTTTTGCATTGCACGTTTAATGGGAACCTGAGGTGTAGTTGCAAATTACGTCTTTGCTGGTGTGAAAGCAGGATTAACCTGGTAGGGTCACTGATAACACTCCACTGGTCCCTGGTGGGTGACCAGTCTTTAGTCTACTGTCGGTTGCAGTGGTTTCACTGGTAGTGCTGGACTAGTGCGATATACCGAGTGGCTCAGGAGCTACAAGTATTAACTAATATGTGGAACAGGGATAATGTTATTGTGGTGAAGAAAAAAATGAACCATCTTCCCTCACTCCTGTTGGTAGTCACCAAATTACTTTACTTCACATTTGCATAAAATGAAACTTCACTTTAGTGCCTACAGTCGCCAAAAATCTCCAGCTGTATATAGGTGTGTCTATATCTTACCCTGTGTGCAGCGACAAATGTTGCCTTTGCAGATCTGACTGAGCTCCTCTTTGTCCTCTGATGGAGTGTAAAACTTGCTGCAATGTTTATCTGAAAACACACACTTACAATTGACCAAATTTTTCATCATTCACCAGAATCACATGATAGATTTGATATATTATACTAAACCATGATTTGATATACACTAGATTTATTTAACTAGAAAAGGCAGACACCAGGAGGGTGTTGTGTGTACCTTTGTTGTAATACTGGTATACAGTAACTGTAGACGGTTGCAGGAGGCCCACTTTAAACTTCTGGTTCAGCCTGAAGGAGATGACGTCCTCCTCTTTGTTGGATACCTGAAAGCACATAACATGTACATGGAGCACATTATAATACAGTATTTTACTAAAAGGAGATGAGCCTCAGCAGCATATATTCCTCCATGTTACCTTGAACAGATGAATGATGAGAGATCCTCGATCGCTCAGATTATCTACAACTTGGAAATTGTTGATATATCGATCCACAGAGTTGGCCAGCTGTAGATCAAAGAGCACACAAAACAAGCTGACTTAAGTAGCAATAGATTGAACTTTTAAAGCTACAAGCAAATTTTCATTTAAAGCATTTCAAAGAACACATCAAGATCTTAGTCCCATTATGTATCTCTGGAAAAATGTTCTGTGACTAAAAACTACTGAAGCATTTCTGAGACCTTTCTATTATCTGGCCAGTTTTAGGACTGTCATTGTGACAAAATGTAATGAAAAATATATATACTATTTATTATGCTAATTGTCAAGTATATTTAGGTGGTGTTTGTTCCTGAACTCCTTCCCTAAATGTCTTAGAATAGTCATCTTTTGTCTTCGTTGATTATACACCTGTCTGAATCACACATTAATTATCTATTTGTAGTGCATGATATTCCTCAGCCTGTTTAGTTTCTCACCAGCTCGAGGTCTGAGGTTTCTGGTTCAAAGCCGGTAGGCAGACTGATGTCAAGGACTGCCATGCGCACTTGATGCTGCTCCAGAGCTCTGATAATACAAAAAGTTCATGCTAACGTGAATACTGCAGTCTATTGCTACTTAAGTCATATGATGCATTTACATATTTAAGGCTTACCTCACATTGATGCTGAGTTTGTACACCTTCTCTACATCTGCTGGAGGCTTCTCTGTGACATATAGAGAAAGTTGAGAGCAGTGAACATAAACACTTTACCTCAGATTTATAGTGGTCTCCAGCCTTTATCCTGAAGACCTATGGTGTTCATGAACCCCTATTCTGTAGAACTGAAGTCAGGGGTTATATTGGTTAGGAGCACAAATCTTTCTCCTAGAGATCTGAAGTGATCAAGAAGCATTTCCTTGGAAGTCTATACTGGCCATAAAACCTATGCTGGAATTTTCACCAGCCCTTGGGAGAGCTACAGTGATCAAAGTCCTTCTCTTGGAGATCTACCAAGGTCATCAACACTTTCCTAGATATGTGCCATGGTTACAAATCTTCAAAACCTTCAAAGCTTCAGGAGATCTCCCTAGATAAAAACACTACTTCTTGAGATCTAAGTGATAAAGAATTCTTTTCCTGGATCATCAGTGTACGGGAACCATTCTGCTGGAGGTATTGCATAGTTATGAGCCCTTATGGAAATATGCACTAGTTATGCACCCTTGTCTTGGAGACCTGCCATGGTCACCAACTGTTTTCAGAAAAATCTATTATGGCCACAAAAACTTTGTCATGGAGATCTACATGGATGTTTCTTCTCCTGGAGATCTAAAGTGGTTCTTATGGTTCAACTTTCCTACAAAGTTTAGTTCCAACTTTAAGGTACTAACATCTACAATCCTGATCCAGTTTCTTACTGCCTTCAGATAACATTTATTTATTTATTTTTCAAACAGTAGTCTCCCTAATTGGTCTTCTCCATTGAATAAATAATGGTAACTTGCCCACAATTGGCTAGCATTGCTTGAAATCAACAGGAAGTGCACAAATAAACCTATCAAACTTAATTAACAAGTGAGTGTTCTGGTCATTCATTCTTTGACCACAAGATGCATTACTGGGCTGGATATAGAAATTGAGTGGCAGGATAAAAGAGTAAAGATGTACCGTTGCTTTCCGTAATGGAAACGTTCAAATCAAAGCCATTACAGGCACTCTTCTCATGCTCATTGGGCAACTCATTGTAAACTGTTACCACCTGCAGAGGAAGAAGAGACAGAAAGATAAACATCAAGCCTGCCCTAATGAGGCTGTAATTGGGTTCTTGGGATGCAGGTATCTTGGGTGTGTTTTTGTAGTTTATACCTCCAGGATTCCTTGGCCATTTCCTGAGGCACGCACTGTAAAGTCCTGATCTAGAGGGACCTGTGTAACATTATTGAGTGTGACAATGAGTGAGAGGCATTCTGGATCCTTTAGACACACAGGCTTGTAGACATTGCAGAAGAGTTTCAGGTTCAGAGAGCCTTAGTTTGCCACAGCTAAAACCTCTTTGAATACACCAATTTGACTGTATAACAGGCAAACAGCTGCTAGTTTAGAGGAAGTTGCCATAAAATAAGGTGGTTACTACAAGTTATTTAATTAGGAGCTAGCAAATAGTTAGCAAATGCTATAACAGGAAATGAAAATTAAATAAAGAGCAGACAGTGAAATGGACTGAAACATGATGAAAAATGGAATGGCAAAAAAGAGAAAGAGTGCAAGAATGCGCAAAAAGGAAAGGCAAATTAGGTGTGACTGACCCGAGACGAACGTGCCAAATGGGCCAGTCGAGGGGTGAAGGCCCAGCTCATATCCGAGCGACCAGGAACACTGAGGTCCACCCGCAGGCTCATGTCAGATGGAGGGGGTTTCTTCACCAGGTACTCTGACAGAGCCTGTAGTACCACCATGGTGGACTAAGAGAGAGGGAGGGGATTCAGCATCTTGCACAGGATACTACATACTTGATAGTGCACAATTATACATTTGCACACTCAAAACTTGTTTGTAAAACCTTCGTTTAAAATTGGCCACATGGGATGAAATCAGGAGTAGAATGTGGGCAGTGTTATGCAGGTTACCCACAAGGCTTGGTTCATTTATAGCACTTCAACATCACTAACAGATTGTATCCATTATATAAAATTATAAATACATAATAAAAAAAAAAAAAAATTGGGGGGAATTGTCATCCCATTTTTCTCACAATTTTGGTCATTGTTCTCTAAAATTATTCAGAACTCTGTAGGGGCAACTTGTTGAGTAGTACCTTATGAGTGGTGATAGTCTTGGCCTCGGTTAAAATTTGTATTTTAAAATGTCCTTTTATTCTAGCTGTTAAAGAGCATGTTGAGGCAAATTTTAACTGTCCAGGCAACCAGTCAGACTCAGTTCTCTTGTAATGAAATTGCCAAAGTCAGAGATAATTACAAAAATTAATTACAACCAATACCTGTGTGGATCCGTATCCTCCCCCAACCCTTCGCTGCTGATTCAGCCACTTGAACGGAGCGGCTGCCTCCTCAAAATGGCCACCTTTAAGCAGGGCTAACAGTGCGTAACCTGTCGCCTCCAGTGTGAAGAAGGAATTGTCTGCATCTGGCCAGTGTGTGCAGTCTGAGATTAAAAGGCAAAGAAAGATTAATGTCTTCAAATGCATGAAAAACAACATAACGTGTAAAAAAATTTTTTTTATTAGATTTGATCTCAATCAAGGAATGTGATTTGGCAGTTGGTCACATTGATCCAAGCACAGAGATCGTCTGTTGTCTGTATGCAAAGCTCAGGCACTAAAGTTGAGGGTTCTTCCTGTCCCTCCTCATGCCTCCAAACACTGATAGTTTCCTTTCATACACTGTTTAGGCATTTCAGACTTTGATTATGTGGTTAACACCACCTTACTTCCTTTTATACGTATCAAGTTATTGTTAATGCTACAAAATTGAGAAAGGTGTGGCTGAGAATACCTGGTGATGCCAATTTCAGCAGCACACTCTTCGAGCAGCCTTGATTGCTCACAGCCAGGGCATAACATGCAATTGCGACAGAATATGGCCTGCGCAGCCGGTGGTATCGCTCCTTCAGATACTCTCCTGCTCTTCTGAACCTCACCTGCAAAAAAATACAGACAGAGTAGAGTCCAAAAGCCTGAGTTATTAAAGGAAAACAGAATGAAAGCAGTGTTGGAGATTGTTGTGAACAGGTGAGTGTTTTCTTTTCCCAAAATTAAGATCATGAAATAAATACATATTGATTTCTGTGTGTGTGTGTGTGTGTGTGTGTGTGTGTGTATTACCTCTATGTTTATTTCTGGATCACTGCAGGTAGCAGCACTCTGAGCTTCAGCCAGTGCAATCAGTACAAACGCAGTCAGAGTTTCTCTGGATTCAGCACCCTGAAGACCTCCCTACACACACACACACACACACACACACACACACACACACACACAGAGAGAGAGAGAGTCAGTACAAATATAGTCACCAGACTACCAATCCATCCAACAATCCAACTATTCTGGCTCTTCCCACATACTGCACAGGATTTTCCCATTTGGCTAACTTGTTAGTCAACTTGTCTACGTCTTCATCAAGTCTATCCTCTCACCGTCATGGAAGTGGTATAGACTGGGTTGTTCTCCTTGAACGCCCCAGATGAGAACTGCTTGTGCTTGAGCAGGTAGAGCAGCGGGCCACATATGTGCTGCTTATCCACTGTGATAAACGGATAAGCCATGGAGAACACCTTCACCACAAACGCTGTGATCCTGTGACGGAGAGGAGGATTATTTTAAGGGAGTATAGATAGCCTGACGAGACCAAATATATCTCATATTGTAAAAATTGTGTAAATACCAGGTGCTGGTTCCTTCATTCCGATACGGTGGATACGAGTCATCTGTTTTGCGATAATGAAGCTGGTTCTCATAGCCTGAGACAGAAGCACAGAGACAGAGTACATCAAATCAATATAATATAGTGTTTTGTGTTGTCTGCACTTGACCTGAAATTAAAAGAGCAATCACACTGGTGAAATGATGTGAAATGCAATACACAAACACTTAATGATTAAGGGTTTAACAGTCAGTTCAGTAGAAACAATGAGCCAACGGCATTCAAATGCCCTCTTTATTTATTTATTTATTTATTTTTTAAATTGCATTTACGTGATCCTTCTTACAAAACTAGCAATTTCGTTTCACTTCTTAAGAAGCTAGCAAGAATCAAACACTATCTATCACTAGCATTTGAATGATCCTTCTTATAAATCTAGCATTAAGCTACAGCTCATGGAGCTAGCGTTATACTTACCCAACAGTGAGCGGTGAATTAGCTCAGGGTCTTTGCTGGATTTGACCTTATCTTACCTTTCTTTATGTAGAGGAGAGCCTCATCTCTGCGCTGCAAACCCACACTCTCCCACTGTGAGCTGCGGTCCAGATAGTGAACAGCGATGAGCGGCAGTGTGATGCTAGCCAGGTTCTGCTCCACACAGCCTCCGGGCATCCGGATCAGGGCCGCCAGTGAGTCCTTATTGATGGAGTTATCAATGCTGTCGGCTAGCAAACTACCTAAACGTACATGGGAATGAAATGTTCAGTAAAATAAGTCAAGCTGGAAAGTAACTAATCAGTATGCTGATTAAAATTTCACCTCTGACGTTGACATATGTTTCTGGAAGTGAGTTCGGAACCACTGAACTCAGTTTAGCTTTATCCACCTGAATCAGCTGATTTCCATCTGAGGACCAAACACACACATACGTGTGCACACACACGCACACACAAAACATGGGCCTTATTTATCAACCTGGATATGAACAGATTTATTCCTAAAACATTCACTGGAGCATTTACATGAAATTTGGTATTGATGAAGCTCATGATTCATGGTAAATCATAATTCATGGTATTCATGATTTAGCAATTAGGAGGTGCTCTTTCACTGTCATTTGAAAGCTCTCTGTGAGCTTTGCCCTTTTATAGAGTTTTGTGGGCATGGCTAAAGGTAAATCACCTCTCCGTGAACACGCTTGAAATGTACAGCTAATTGGCATTTATCAACATACGCAAGTGAGTACAAACAAAAAATCAGTGTTAACTGAAACTTTGTAAGTCTGGCAGGAATTTTAGATCAGTCTGGTCTCTGAACACATTCACTCTCAACTTTACGGAAAGATTAATAAATGAGGCCCAGTGAGGCCATATTTATTCTAATGGCTCATACTAAATTAAGGCAACAGGAAGTGGTCTCACCGCTGTCTCCTTTTTCAGCAGGATTCAACACAAAACTCCTCACTTCCATCTTCTGAATGCCCTCCACCTGCAGCCACACACACAGCACAGCTAAGACAACATATACATGCTTACGTTATAATGAAGCAAAAGCAGTGACTCAAGAATATGTGAATTAAAACAAATGGAATAGCTGATTGTCTGAAAAATCCTGCTATTAAAATACATAAAATATATTTGAACTATCTGTTCACACACTATGCTACACAATATATCATGTACATGATTCAAATGGTAAGACATTTTGTGTATTTTAACAACCAACACATAATACTGACTACAAATCAATACTCTTTCTCAAAAACAGGCTAATCTGAGTAATAAAAGGTCCATATTAAGCTTTACCACCACACGGAGGTTTTTGCGGATCGCGTCCTGTCCAATGAAGCTACGCGACACGGCAGTGACCTGCAGGGGGAGCTCTCCTGCTCGGAGTGGGATTACGGTGTAGGGGATGAGCACGGAGGAGCGAGCTCGCACCAGCACCTCCTGCTTATGATCCTCAGTAAACGCCACGCTGCACATGTCCTCCGTCTTGGTTAGGACCACCAGCACCTGCATGCATACACATACATAGACAGCATACACAAAACACAACGTTAACATTCAAAACATCTGTGATAAATATGAGATTTGGTAGTTCACTCTGATACAAATGCTAAGCATACTTGAAAAAAATATATGAATGAACTTGAGTGGTGAAAACACTCCTTGAATGATGGAGAGGTCTGTACTAATCCTCTGTGTAGAAACAGAGTTGGTGGTAATGTAGTCTATAACCCTAAGTGGTATCTGTTAGAAGAAGTCAACCATGTTGAATAAAGAGATGCACTAAAGCATGAGGAAATGTGAGGAAGTGACCTTCATGTTCTCGTTCATGTAGTTGTGCAGCACGGCCTTGATTTCCACATGCTCATTTCTGGCTGCGGTGCGAGGAAGACGAAGGTCGATAAAGAAACGCATCCAGGCTCGGATGTTGAATGGCTCAGCTACACAGAAACCTGCAGGAACGCAAAATCTGATTTCAAAATGGAAATGCCGTAGCCAACTGATCATTTAGCCACATCAGGTTAAGTTTTGTGCTGTGACTCCTGATGTACGTACGTCTGGCCCTTACTTGTAATACAAAAAGTCAGACCACTAGATGAACAATGCAGGAGTGTCTGACATATACAGGACAAAGAACAGAGACAGACAGCTACAGATGGAAATGGAGTCCAAGAGAATTACCTGTCTTAGATGACGCACTAACACCCAAAATCCCCCACTGAGTGATACTGTCAGGGAGAACGGAATCCACTGGCAAGACAGCCAATCTGAAAAAAGACAAATATGCTTGAATATATAAGGCATTTCTAGCCAACCAGTGTTATCTGCAAGACTAAAAATGATTTTTATAAATTATATTCTAAAATTTATAAATGAATATAAGTATAAATATTTATTATTATACATAGATTTGTATTTCCTGAAGAAAATACACAGTGCTTGAAAAGAACTGAAAAAAGTTGAAAAGAAAATTAAAGTTAAAAAAATAACTAAAAAATAAAGAGCAGTGCTATGGTGTTCCAGGTCATTGCTAGGGTTTGGGGAAAATAGAGGTCATGGGGCATTTATTTTTGTGTGTTGGGTAAATTAGCAGGCAGGATGATACTGATATTTGGGTTTAAGGCAATTTGAGCTCACAGGCTATTTTTTTTTTTTTCGGGGGAGGGGGGAGTTGGCAGTCATGGTGATATTTCTATTTGGGGCAATTAACAGTTTGAAAAGATAAACAAAGAAAGTTTTAAAAAGGTTGTAGAAAATAAAGAGCATTGCTATGGTAATTGCTAGAGTTTGGGGGCAAGAAAAGATCATGGGAGTATTTAATTTTGTGTTTTGAGGAAAGTAGCAGTCATGGTGGTATTTATATTTGGGTTTGGGACAATTAGATGTATTTATTTTGTATGTTGGAGAAATTATAAGGCAGGATGATACTTATATTTGTGTTTAAGGCAATTAGAGCTAATTGGGTATTTTTTTTTTATCTGGGGCAACTGGCAGTCATGGTGATATTTATCTTTGGGGCAATTAGCAGTTTAAGAAAGGTTGTTTTTCTTTCAGCTGCTCCCATTAGGGGTCGCTATAGTGGATCATTGGTCTGCATGTTTGATTTGGCACAGGTTTTACACTGGATGCCCTTCCTGACACAACCCTCCCCCTTTATCTGGGCTTGGGAGCGGCGCTGAAAGTACAGTCCCAGTGGCTGGGTTGGTTCCCTGTCTGGGAATCGAACCTGGGCCATGGTGGAGAGAACATGGGATCCTGAGCCGCTAGGCTACCAGGGACCCAACTGTTTAAAAAAGGTTTAAAAAATAAATAAATAAATAAATAAATAAATAAATAAATAAATAAAAAATAAAAAAAAACTTTTTTAAAGTATAAAAAAAAGAGCAGTGCCATGATGTTCCCGGTCATTACTAGGGTTTGGGGCAATAAAACGTCATGGGGGTATTTATTTTTGGGTGTTGGGGAAATTAGCAATCAAGGTGATATTGATATTTGAGTTTAAGGCAATTTGAGGTCATGGTATTTATTTTTCTTTTGGATTTGGGGCAATTAGAGGTGATTGGGGTATTCGTGGTTGGGGGTTTGGAGCATTTAGTATTCATGGGGTTTGGGTGTGTTCCTTAATAATGGAAAATAACGCAGAAAATTATAAATAAATAAATAAATAAATAAATAAAACAAACTTTAAAATTAAATAATTTAAATAAAAATATGAATTTTGTAACACAAGATTTGGGTGAATTATAAAAATGAAATGGACTTAAATATAATGCCTTTCTAACACCCAAGGTATAAGACTAGGATGAATTATACAGAAAATCAGTCTTACCCATCTGCCTGGGGTTCTTCAGGAAGTTCGACATCAGTCCACAGCCAGGATTCCAAAAACTTGGTGCGAACATAAATGTCATCCAGCTCATAGTCCTCATCATCATACTCCTCCTCTGTTTCCTCTCTTGATGCCAGCACTACAGGCTCATCACGGGTGGAAGAAGCGCGAGCAATATGAGGACTGGAAGCTCCTGAAAGATCAGAAATGCGACCAAACACAGTTCAGAATTACAGGCGACTGGATGTTTTAAAAATCTTGAGGTGCATAATAAAATGGGCTATACCACAGCACTGTTGAATTCTCAACTCTCATTTTTCAGAAGGTGTTGATTAATTTTCTGACAGTAGTCCAGCTGCATATCACAGGCGTATATTAGTGTGTGCGCTCGATTATGTTATCGTTTCTATAGTAACAACTTACACAGGGACTTCATTCGGGACGATTCACATTATCTAAGCCTAATAATAAATAGATTAAAAAGTCACTATTTAGCAAAGAAACACATACATTTTGATATAGCGTTTTATTTAAATTTCTGTTTAATATCTATGGAAGGAGTCTCCAGTGTCACATTGTAACAGTCAGTAAGATTTACGCCTCAGGAAAGTCTTCAGGACAGAGAGAATGTTGTGCTTTGTGCTTTTCTTATAGTTGCTAGAATGTAAGTAAGCACAGGATGGTTCACAAATTTAAATGCAACTGTAATCCAATAAACTGTACATTGCTGTGGATTAGGAGGAATAAAACATTTCAGGATGTGCTGTTAGAGTTATGTACTCATGTCTGTCATGTTTTTTGCTATTTGATGTCTTGAGAAAACATGAAAATGAAAGTGGATAACCTAAGCCTTGTCGACCAAATGGAGAACTGCTCATAACCACTCTATGATACAGCTCCGTCCTGTGTACATCATCTGAGACGCGTCGCATGGTGGTTGGCACTGGTGTGGTTGGCTCTGGAGCGGTGGGTGGTGGTGGTGTGATGATGCCCAGAACTTCGCCCCTGTACTTCGAGCAGCACTGGAGAAAAGCCATCACGCAGCTCCAGTCCTCAGTGATGTAAAGAGAACGACGGTGGCATGAATACGGCATGGGAATCTCCCTCATGCCATCAGAGCAGCAGCGCTGTAGAAACCGGTCAGAATAGGTTTTCTCTAATCTCACACACACACACACACACACACACACACACAAATAAGTCAGCATTATTTGGTTAAATGTTATCATTCTCAGTCTTTGCTTATTCATCATAGTGTTCTCAGTGCTTGCTTGACTTCCATTATTTCTGTACACACATAGCAAAAGTTTCTCTTTTTCCATTCTCACCAACAAATGAAAGAACATTTACAAGTCATCTTAAGCCCCGCCTCCTCCTACACACCACTCAGCTAAAGTTTCTTGATCTTTTGGGTATTAAATTAAGAAAATTTACCAATTTTCACTGTAGTGACCTCAGTGATTTGGCCTTTTAAACAATGAAACTTAAAGTTTCAGTAGTGATTGATATACTAGCCCTGGTATTATTAGAGCCATTATTTACCGAGCTGGGCTCTGAGATGCAGTTGTTCAGCAGAACGCTTCTTCCTGGACTTCCAGTCACACGGTTTGCCTAACCAGAAAACATACAGAACACAAGAGTCCTTAAAATCTACTATATAAATCATCAGTGATCATTAGTGGTACCTGACTGGTTCAGTATTTTAATGTTATCTACTTAATTACTTATTTAATTGTGCATATACTTAATTATTTGTGTATCTATTTGATTGTTTAATCAGTAAAAGATTCATGCAAGTTCACATAGGGAAAACCATAAGACTTACCTTTAAAAAAATTAAACAAAAATATCATATTATAATTGGGTTAATGCAAAGATTTTTACACAAACCTCACTTTGTTGTAGAAGTCACAGCACAAGCTAGAGGACAAAAAAAAAAAAACCTGCCCTCCTAAACCTGGCAGTAATTATCAAGTGCAAAAAAAAAATTACCTTTTCTTTCATTGGTTTCTACTCTGAAGCTGGACTGAAAATTCAGGCCTGCATCCAGGAACACACCCATGCTATTCTTTCCTCCACCTGGAGAGCAACCCAGATCCCCCTGTCTGAGCGTGTCCCAAATCTGGTGGTACACAACTGGATTAGTGGCAGAATCATAACTGAGTGAGTATCAGCATCTCAAATGAATGCACTTGTGACATCACCTTCCTCTGCGTCAGGCGGCTCTTACTCAGCAGGAACACAGCGTTGTCCACAGCGACCAGGCTGACCTTTGCTCCGGGGTCGCCCCTAACTTGAAAGCTAAAGCTGTCGCCTGGTGCATACGTGTCCCTCACCTCTCCCTTCAACGGTTCAACCTTGAGCTACAACATTCATCATGTCAGTGGGACATCCATTGCTACAGTAAACAGCAACATCAAACATCAAATGCACATTGACTCACTGATCCCACACAATGGCTCTCCACATCCACTGAAACGGAATCGGCCACCACCTCCACTCTATAGTGCCACGGCAATACATAGTATGCCACGAAGCGGAACGCAGGCAGCATCTCAGAAGTCAGCAGCAGGGGAACGTTAGTCACTTCATGCCCTCCAACATTTACCCTGCCAGCACGGACTATTCTCCCCTTACTCAACACCTAGTGTATGCGGGGAATAGTGAAAACAATATAAAATAAGGAAAACTGTATAAACAGAGTTTATAACATGTTAAAATGCATCCATAAGACATTATACACATTGTTAGAATTATTTATCAACCAGATTTGATATTTTATGTTTTCTATACATATGTTTATATAGATTATAATCAATAATAATCCAGTCGACAGAGTGTGTGACTTACAATGTAGGAAATGTGCTGTAGGTAGCTTCTTTCTTTCTGTGAGAAGGTGCTCAGGTGCAGCTTGAAGTTTAAAGTCTGTCCAGCATTCACTGTAGTCGTGTCTAGCGTGATGTAAAGCTGATTCAGCTGTGCAGGATTAAAAGGTGAGTATGGCTCCAGGAACCAATCAGCCTTCGTCTGCTGTTCCTGCTTCAAATTTGGGATTACAGTCTCTGCCTGCAAAGACAATTTACAAAATACAGTTGTGTCTGGGTCACAGGTAAGCATGTCTCGACTACTGGTTCTATTTTATATGATGATATTCAAAACAGACAATATCGTTTAATATGTAGTAGCTTAGTGGTTAAGGTTCTTTGCTAATTATCAATTATAAGATTGCAAATTCAAGTTGTAGGGTTTCCGGAGAATGACTGCTAGGTCCTTAACTGTCAACTGCTCGGATTTAATTCTACCTCTGTATGGCTAATACAAAACACAGAACTTCTGTACCATTTGAGAGGAAGCTGGAATGGTAGACACAAATTAGACGAGAGATGGAAAAATTGAATACAAAGTGTATTAAATACATTTTATATCATAGCCCTGTTGAATTCTCTATTCTGATTGGCTATAACTGCAGCTCTGGCAGTAGTGTCAGCTACAAGGCAAATCACAAGCTTACATTAATGCGCATGCTCTGATGTGTTTGAATAGTAACAACGTACATAGGGTCGTATAGTGGATGATCCATATAAATGGATTAAAAAAACTTGCATAATTGTTGATATGGTAAAATACTGTGTGTGGAGATGTTTATTTAACGTTTATGGAAGGAGTCTCCAGTGTCAGGGCTTTGTAACTGTCAGAGGTAAAGCTGTAACTATTCTGACACGGGAGAGACACAGGAAGCCGGGCTTTCCAGTTTCTTGGTAACATGACAAATTATTTGAAATTTGGAATATATATATATATATATATATATATATATATATATATATATATATATTGGCCAGTGAAATCATAACCGTGAACATGGCACAACCTAAGAAATGATAAGAAATTGGAATATGCATTTGGTGCTTGGACCCCTAAAACAACAAGTGCTTGTAAATCTGAAAGAAAAAGGTCACTGTATTGGCTTCACTGTATTGGACTTCTAAAGCCTTTGGGGTCTATACATGTTATAATACTGGTATGAATTGAGATAAAATTTTGAAATACAATTGTTAAAACTTCAAAAATGATGGCATGGGTCAGGGGTATTCCGGTAATGCAGTGTGTGTGTGTGTGTGCGTGTGTGTGTTTGACTCACTGTTAATGTCACAGGGTTCATGCCAGAAGGCATGTTAAGAGAGACTTTGATGGTGCCGCTGTGGACTGTGATCGGAGTGGGCAGTAAGGTGATTTTAACAGGAACGTTTGGAGCTGGGGAGCCATCATGGTGGCTAACTGTAACCTGAGACCCAAAATGCAAACTTTTAAGTGGATGCATAACACAAATCTAATTCACTATTTATTTAGTATTATTTATATATGTTACCGTCACTTCAAATGGTAGGCCCGATTTATAAAACCTTGGTGTGTCCTTGATGGCGATCACATATGGTGCTAAGACGATTTTGATGCCCGTCTTCTCTGCGTCCACTAGGTCACTTCCTGAGGATGACAGTGCATCAACATACTTCAGAGACTTTCTTTGTGTTGCCTAGTACAGCACTCCATAGATCCCTCAAAAACATCCATACAATTCTCTGTGTTTGCATTTAATTCATATAACTTTCACATGTTGAATAAAATAAAACTGATTCATACCTACACATCATATACACAGTGGCTGCCACACAAATCCTGCAGTCATGCTTGTGCACATCCTCAAAACGTAATGCTATGCATCCATGTGGTGCAATACCAACAAAAATGTAGTCAAGTGTACTAAAATTTGGGCTAATACAGAGATCAAAAATCGTACACAAGAAAATGGCCACGAGATCAATGATGAATGTAGACAGATTTACACTGGCCAGTCACGAATGCTCAAGCTTCAAAACTACAAAAGATTGATAGAAATAGAAATAGAAGCTGTATTTCTCTGGGTACTAAGTCTGCCTGAAATAAATTTGCTGATTTCACCCTAAGGACCCCTGAGTAATTCTAGACATTGCTTTGTTTGTTTTTTGTTGACCATTTCTTTCAACAGTAAAATGATATGCAAGATAGTGATCTGCAACAAAGACTTCCTACCTGTGCTGGTTATGACGGAAGCTTTCACATATATGGACGAGCCCGCTATGCTGTTGATATCAGGGTACGCGTTCTTAAGCTCAGCTATAGTCAGAGTGGCTATCCCGCCATCCAGCTGCAACCAGTCAGAAGCAGAAGTGTGTTAGAGACTGAAGGTACAGTAGCCTGGATCCATTATCAAAAACAGTTTTGAGTGCAACAGCTCTAGAATTTGAATCCTAGAATCTGTCTAAAATTGTTCAGACTTTATTTATTTCATTCAAGAGGGAACCACCGTACTGTCTTGCCACTATAAATCCTGTCATCTTTTAATAACTAACACCTGATCTTCATTCATTCAGTCATCTTCAGTAAGAATTTTGTAACGGTCAGGGTTTGGCAGATCCAGGGACGGTGGATAATGAGGCAGGAACACACCCTGGATGGGACTTACTTTCAACTTCCTTGTCCGTGTTATTTTATCTCACCTTCATCATGCCATAGACAGGATCTTTATATTTCACTCACATTGTTTACTTGCTTCATGGATGGGAGTCGCACTTTCTCCCCGTTTCTCTCTACTCCAAACACCACGTATGCGACACCTTCTACTTTCTCGCCGTACACATATCTGAGAAAAGATTATACAATGCAATGATAATGACAGAGTAACAGTGAATGAACACAACACGCTGTAATCTGTGTGTATACAGTAAATAAGCAACATTAGACCCAGTTGTACAAGGCACAGTCTGTAATAAAGTGTAAGATGGCACTGACCTGGCATACACTTCCACGTTCAACTCCTGATCTTCCAAACTGAAGTGGGTCTTTTTCGGTATTAGCGTGACATTAAATGCTGGTAGCACTAGAATCGATAAATATTAGACTAAGAATGTTGTTTTAACACACAACCTCCTGAAATACATTGCCTTGCATAAGTATTCCCCCCCAAATTTTATAGGTCACAAATCTACCCAAAAATAGAGTGTAATATTAAAGCGAGGGGGAACAAATCAATACAATTTGCAACATTATTACCAAATATAATGTAATATCCTAAAACTTGTGATGGCATAAGTATTCACCCCATTGCTGTGAAACCCCTAAATTAGTTCTGGTGCAACCAGATGCCATCAGAAGACACATCATTAGTTGAATGGAGTCCACCTGTGTGCAATTAAAGTGTCACGTGATCTCAATATAAATACACCTATTGCTTGAAGCCCCCAGAGTTTGTTAGAGGACGTATCTAAACAAACAGCATCATGAAGACCTGAGTCAAAATTCTGACATCAATCAAGGTTTGGTGGTTATAAAAATGATCGCAAATACTAAACATCCAGTGGAGCACCATTAAACCCGTTATTAAAAAGGGCAAGAATATGGCACAACTGCGACTAGAGGAGTCTGGCCACCAAGTGTCAGTGACTGGGTAGAGAGGGGATTAGTCAGCGAAACAACCAAGAGGATACAGAACATGGCCTGTCCTGGCCTTGTTTTAATAGCTTCTTGGTCTTCATGATGCTGTTTGTTTATGTTAGACCCTAGGGTCTATGAATACTTATGCAGCCACAACTTTTATGTCAATGATTTTGCAAACTATATTGAGTTTTCCTCCCACTTCAGTATCACGGTACACTATTCTGTCAATTCATGACATATAATCCTGAATAAGTCCAATTTCAGTTCCAGGTTGTAACACTTCAAAATGTGAAAAAGTTCAAGGAGACTGAATACTTATGCAAGACACTGTACAATTTGTAAATTTGTACATTGTAAATTGTTAAAATTAGGGCTAGGAGATGCTTTGATTTACTTCAGCGTGTAAATTCACACACATAAGGGGACACTGTGGATACTTTGTGTTTCCTGGGCACTTCACCTTTTAACCTATGTGACTACTTTAGTACTACAACTACTACTACTAATAATAAAAATAATAAGAATACTCTGACGGGATAATAAAGATGGGATTTTAAACTTCTATTTCAGGCACAAAATCCACTTGAGGCCAGTGAGCATTTTTATTTAAACAAAACCATTAAATGAATGCAATATTTGTCTGCTATTAAAGTTTTGAATATTTGAAAAAAACCACACACTCAGACATTGTTATACAAATATAAATACATACCGTACTTTTTCACCTCAAAATCTGCACTATACGTGTTCTCTTTCCAGTGGTCAAATTTGGCAACAACCTTCCACTTGCCCTCTCTATAAAATAGTAAAAATGTTTAACGGTGAGTAATCTCAAATCCTAAAATAAATAAATAAATAAAACAAAACACGAACATCTAACAACTCCTATACATACTTGACAATGTCCGAGAGTCCGTAAGTGTTGGAAAGAATGCCGTTTGCTGCTTTGCTTCTCGGTGTGGAATAGACTGTAATTCCATCGGGATTCTGAAACAGATCCCCCCCCCAGATTAATTCATTCCTGGAAAGTGCTATTTGCCCTCTTCCACATACATGAGCTCACAGATGGCCATGATTGGTTAGTGTTGCTGTAATTGACAGGACAGAGAGTACGACACCCCTCCCACCCAGAGAACATGGCCACTTTTGCTTTCAAAAGTGCTTTTTTTTTTTGGTTTTTTTGCAAAAAACCTTTTGTTGCATATGTTTGCCCTCCAGCAGAAAGGGTGATGGTTGATACATGTATTTTACTTGCATCCTGTGTGTATGAGAGAACGGCTCTGTGCAGCAGAACATGAGAGCGAGCTGGAAAGCCACAATCTTTCATTTTGCCATTGGCCCAGTGTGCTACGATTTAAAGCTCACTCTGGGTCTGCTGTGACAAAATCGATAGACCAAGGATCCACTGTCTTCTCCATGACTATGCAATAAGCAAAATTTTAAGAAATGAGTGGTACTTTCTCATCAAATATTGTCTATAATTAAACTATAATATATCATTGAAAAAGGTTTTGTCCTGATTTCGTTTGAAGCAGAAATGATATATTGCTACTTTCACTGAATCTTGAACCGATTTAAACTGGAATTCTTCAGCGTGTTATAAATTTTAGAAATAATAATACGGAATTATTATACAGAACACAGTACAACGTCAGCAGTGATTGAAAAGACGCATGCGAAATACAGTCGTAGGTGTAGTGAATGTGAATGAGGTCGATTATTTTCTCCATCATGCTTTTTTTTCTCAAAATACCTTTGGAAGAGAAACTAAAAGTAGATAGTCTGAGCACCAATGTTACTTGTTTGAATGAATTTTTTCTGTTGAACATGTTTGGTATTTGGAGGAAACACAGCAGGAACCCAGTAGAGCAGTAAAGACTTCAAAAAAAAAAAAAATTAAAATCGAAAGCACAATCACAAAAGCATATTCCACTGATGAGACATTGCTCAACACTAATAGTTTAATTATCAAGCTATAGATAGATATTAGGTTTTAGAAGAAGAGCTGAACAAGCTTTACCTGGATTTCAACGGAAATGGTGCTGTCGAAAGCCTGAAAATCTGCGTTAGAAACAAAAGCTCGGCAACGCACTGTACAAGAGAAAAAGGACATTCGGAATAGACAATTCAACAACAGTGTGTTATGTATCAATATAACAAATAAAAATAATGAAGCTAAAACAAGATGGAATGTATTTCCTCTTACTGGGTCATACAGTAAGTATTTCAGCTAAACTAGACATGACATGACATTTTGGATACTTCAGTAAACGAGTGAACATGAAAACATGAGTGACAGTGTGAGACAGGGTTTAACTTAAGCTGTGGTCTGTAATTGTTACAGTTATTACCTGTGTCTCCTGGGTTGTAGACGGGTTTGTCAGTCTGGATGAAGATGTAACCAGACAGAAAGGACACTTTACTGACTTGCTTAATCTCCTGGAAGTGTCCAAATTGGGCAGCTAGCTGGATATACTTGGTCTCTTTCTCTTCTGGCCGCAGGAGGCTTGGATTAATCTGTGCAGAAGGTTCAGCTTCATCAGTTAAAACCATTAAAATAATATAATTAGCAGGTCTGATCTAAAACCTCAAGCATTCAGTAAGTTCTTCCACACCTCTTTTTTCACAAAACCTTTTTCCACATGATATAACACAATCATTACCAACATGGTACTGATTACTGTCTGAGGGGATAAGATTTCTGGACATAGGTTTGTTAAGCTGGAGGATGTCTGTAGTAATAAGGGCTGTATGCTGTCTTCTGTATTGACTTGGACATATCTCAGCCTTATTGGCTTTGGTACTTGGACAGGTCTTGGGCATTGGTCTTGCTAAATATGGTCTTGAAGTTAAACTAAAGGCTTGGCCTCAAAAAGTATTTGATGGTTCTCAGTCTCATTTCATTTGGACTCAATCTCACCTATCCTGGTCTTGGACTTGACAACGGTTGGTCTTGACTACAGCCCCAGTAGTAATTATGATTGATTTGTATGGGATAAATGATCTCTGTACAAATCATAGAGACGGTCATGTCTTCATGATGTTTGTATGCTCGTCACACTAAAAATTCAATGAGTACTACACACACATGATTTTAATACAAACTGACTGTTCTGACCTGTATTATAAGGGGTGTGGCCAAGCAAGTTGCGCTTAATCAATATCACATGGAGCAAACCTGTAACAAATGCACTTTAATTTACCGTGATGGTTTGGAGGAAGCTGTAGTTATTATCTGAGTTGAGGGTGATGGTTCCCTGCCACAGTTGCCTTGACTTGTCTGGGAAATCGTATACTGAGAGAGAAACACTGACAGGCTCAGAAAGTCCAAATGCCTCCAGCAGGATGTTTTCTTTATTTTCCACTCTTAGCACTGCCGGAGTCACCAGCACAAACCTGCAGAAACAAAACTCCATGTCCTGTTCTTGACCATTTGTGTTTGGTCTTGTGCTAGCTTATATCTTCCACAACATATTAGTAATTGAAGCTAAAAGTGAATGTCTAGAGTTCTGCAATAAAAGTATAATTCAAGAAAGAGAGGCTGATGAAGGAATGACTGTTTAAAGCTGCTTTAACGTGTCATAACAGGAACTAACTTGTTTCCCAGATGTTCCTCACCATTAAACATAACTATAAATGGATAAAAATGTACGATTATTTTCTACATTGTCCACGTTTGAAATCCACCCCAGATTTTGTGTGTGTGTGTGTGTGTGTGCAGTGTGAGAAGGAGAAAGATCATTTTCTCACTTTGGTGCCTGGTCGAAGTCCAGCTCTTTACTGCAAACACAGAGAACACACTTTCACTGACAAACAATTGTGCTGAATATAAAACAAAAACAATTATCCTTGATATAACTAAAAATTTTGACAATGTCCTTCTGGTGCAGTTTGCTAATTAGTATAAGCTTACTAATCATCTACTTACAAATCATCGAAAGGATGCATAAAAGTACGATGATCATATCTACCAAGGAAAAAATTGTGTTAATTTCCGCATGTTTTCTGTTCATTCTGAATAACATCACACACATACAATAAACTCTGTGAGACATACCTCCAACGAAAAGGCCTGCGCCTGTAATAAAATTATACATGCAAAGATCATGCATGAATGAATTCGTGAAATACAGTACAGTGAACATCTTTGACTGGTTTTCCACCAAAAAAACAACAAAAACAAACAAAAAAACCCCACAAAGCCTTGTTTTTCAGACATTGTGGCTAACAGCGCAGTCTAATCCAAGCTTGTACAAAGCATAATGTATAAAAGTCGTAATGTTCTTGTAGAGAAAACACTCCAAAACCAACTTACCAGGTGTAGGTATCGTCAAATATAGGCTCAAACTGAGCAATTAATCTGTTACACATAGACAAGACGCATAATAACAGCGTTAAAGAGCGCATCCTTACAGATGGGCTTCTCCACAAAGTATTGCAACATCAGACCAAAGCTAACGGGAAACACATTCGTTTCACTTTTAGCCGTCCCACTATTTCACAATTTTCGATCGATTATAGTTTTCTGGCAATGCTACAACAAGTGCGTGCTAGCCTGGGAAAATCCTTTCTAGGGTGAAATTTAGACATTTCCTATTATATAGATAATATAATTTTATATTATATATATATATAATATCATATATGTCTCAGAACTACTGACTTTGCTCAATTGAAATTGGTGTCTAATTTGCACATTTCATAACAAAGAAAATTCCACTGTTTTCAATTGTGATTTTTTTTCCCCACTTTTTTTTTTTTTTTTTTTTAATTTTAATCAGAATTTAAAATGTTAGAACTTTTTTTTTTTTTTTTTTTTTTTTTTTTCCCCTGAGTGAGATAAATGCAAAAGAAACATTTTTCAGTTCAGGACAGTCTTTTTCAACCATATATAGTATATGTAAATGTCACCATTATTTACCGTAATATGTAAATAAACACCTTATCACTCAGCTATATAAGCAGCTGAGAAATTTGGCTTGGTGAAAATTCTGTTTTTATCGTGATCCCTTCTGTCTAGGTATGTGTATGAGAGGAAAGAAGGTTGTGTTTGCTCTTTGCTGACAGTTCCAAGGTCCAGCATTGGAAACACACTTACTGTGAGATCTTCTGTCAACACAGTTAACAGATCTTAACAAACTTTTCGTGGAATTTGTGATTTTTGTGAAGCATTTAAACAGAGGCGTTCCCATTACCTTAGCTGTCCCATAACCTCCTGTAGCCTTTGCCAAACCAGATGGCAATATCATTTCTTCTACAGGATCTGTAGCTGTAGTTAATACTGAACACGTGTCCAAATGTTGAGTCTCAAAGTGCTAGGGATTCATGGATATTGATTATGCTATTGGCTGTAGGTTCCATACAGTGTTCATTTACTTGTACTAAAAATTATACTCCTATATCAACATCGGTTACTAGGTGATATTGTGTGACGTAAACCTAGTGCACATTGTCACGCTATTGAATAGACGACACAAAATGATACATCTTTTACAATTCATGACGGCAATCAAAGCAAAGCAGACTGCAAACTGTGCTGTGTGAAAATATCAGATAAGAGGTGGAACTACAGCATGTTCTTACGATACAAAGAACCTGAAAAAACATCTTAAAAATAAAATTCAGCATGACTAGTTCATTTCTAACAGCAAAGGCTGGCTAGGTGAGTGAAAATACCTGTTCCTGAAGATCGTTCTTGAAGATCGGACGTTATCGGACATGGAAAACGAGGGATTCTAACGCAATGGAAACAAATACGCTACTTTAATTACAGCTGTACAGAAGCGCTTTTGCAAAGTGAAACAAACCCCACACTTCACCACGGCAACCGTACTCAATCCAAGTAAACAAATGAAGCTAGCTAATACATGTCATTTAATATGAACTAGCTAACATTATAAAGAAATGGCCTAGTAGCTTAAGTTCATGCACACGCATGTGTATGCTTTTCAGGGCCACTATAAATAGAGCTAAATAAAATGTTCTGTGATTAATACTAAACAGGTTACTCATTTCGGTTTTGGTATGGCTGCATCACTAAACAGTTACAGAACGTTTTGAACAAACTCTGGGATATTTATGTCGCTTTCTTGTTAATAATTAAACAACCATTTAATCCGATTATTGTAACTCAGAGAGCTGATGGGATGGGCAGGAGTTTTGTACGTATACACAAACACGAACGAAGTCTGAATTCACGGTGACAGATGAAGATGGAAGCAAGAAAGTGAGGTACGATAACAAACCAAACAGTAGCGAGAAAGTCTCCAATGTAATACTATAACTTTATATCGGTACTGTCGGACTGCTGCTGCCACCATCCATATATCCATATATATATTCATATTCTTACACACTTTTTTAAAATATAAATCCCTTCCTATATTTTTTTTTTTCTTATATTTAATATTTTTCTATACTTTCTTTTTATGTTGGAACAGTTGTACAAAGCATTTCCCTGCAAGTCATACTGTGTATGGTTGTATAAGCTGTATAAGCCATTTATTTGTTCTCTAATTTGGTGCTGAATGATGGATGATAATCAGCCAGTTTATCCTTGTGCAATTTATCATCATTACCCAGTTATTTTAGTTAAGAGATAACAAGACACGGTTATTGGCAAGTAGTTGTGTTTTTGGGTATTTCTGTACTTTAATCCTAGTTATACTGGACAAGAGCAAGTCGATCAAGGCCTCTGCTCACACTAGGTGTGTGTATTTCATTCACTTTAAACTGTTAAACAGTGCCATTTGGAACAGTAAAAATAAAGCTTTATTTACCGTATGTCCATTTCATGTGAGTTTCTAGGCTTCTGATTTGGAAAATGTCTCTTAGTATACAAGCTACATATATATGAACCAGACATTATTAATCTAAAACCTAAATTATGAGCCAGGAAATACCACTGCTATGTGGTCTATAATGTTATGTATGTGTTATAACATGTATGACATAACTGATTTGACCTTTATTTTAATTTGGAAGAACCCGCATTGTAACGTAGGCGAGTTTAACAGAAAATGGACAAAACAAAGAGGTGAAATGAGAATACAGTGATTAATTTGCTAAAAAAAAAATTGCTAAAACAGTGAAGCAATTAATAAAACTACCAATTTGCAAATTAAAATTGACAAATGAAAAGAATATAAGATTGAAATGAAACAAAAGACCGTTTGACACAAAACATTTGTGTGAATGTGCGCATGTCGCAGGCTGCATACATGCTTGCACATGGCCTAGACAGATTTTTGAATTGTACTGTGTATGTGTGTGTGTTTGTGGTGTTTCTCAGGTCTGGCAGCCAGTGTTCAGCAATTCTGTGCTAAAATTGTCCAGCGCTCTGCATTTGGTACACGTGCCTGAAGGCCAATGCTCCACCCAAGTGTTCTTCCCCAGTGTGTATGTGTAACTGAAAGTGAGAAAAGAGAAAGGATATTGAGTCAAGTGTGCACTACAAAATGTTCAGGTCTTATTCTCCTGACGCAAATGCTTTGGGATTTGGTGGCGGCAGTGGGATAACGCATTCTTACGCATACACACACACCCCTACACAAAACAGAAGCTCTTTAATTCTGAGAAAGCTATCATTATTTTCCAATTTCCTGTAGAAACATTCATAAGGGTGGGCTATAATATACCGCATGTAATAAAGAAATATTATCAGTTAAACAGGTAATAGTTAAATAGTTAATAGTTAAATAGTTGTGTTCAACCTTTTAATCTTTTTTTTTTTTGGGCCAGTGATCTTATTTTAAAGACTGAAAATTTTCACCAAAAACAGTGTGCATAACCCATAACTCCTTGTAATTTTTGCATACTGTTATTTTTCTTAATATTAGCATTAAATACAGTTGAATTAATTTAGATTTATCATTATAATTAGCATGATGTGAGGAGGCTTTTCAGTATCAGCATTCTGATAATATTTTATAATTGCTTGTTCTAGTCAAATTGCATTATTTCCATATTTAGTGTTTTCTTTTTTTTTTTGTTATATTAGCTAAATAATAGCTACAAAATGTTGTGAAGGATGTGACAGCATCATATACCTCTCTACAGACTGTAGTTTATGTGCACAAATTATCTTGAGCAGAAGGAAATAATGTTGTATAACGAAAGTGATTTTGTTTTTCGTAAGACACAGTCTATACTTTGCATCAGTGTTTGTATATATACAGTGTGCACGTGTGTGGGTGTAATGTCAGGGTATTTATTATACATACACTTCTGTCTGTCTAGTAGCATGTACTGTATATGTATACGTCAGTGTGTAGCTATGTTATTGAGATAATGGGTTCGTGTTTAATGTTACCCGTTCTTGTCACTGCCTGCTTGCCAAACGTCAGAGGATGGGCCAATGATGAGGTAGTCCTGCCCCGTGAGCAGATTAAGCCCCGCCCTACAGCCGGCATGAGAAAGAAACACTCGCCTGTCCTTTGCTTTTAGACCAGCCTCGGAGCCTGTGCATGCACACAAACACAGTTTAAAGTAACAGACCAAATGCAACACGACATTACAAACGATATTTGGAGAAAAACACACCTTCTTTTATGACTTGCAGGATCTCCAGCTCATATCTGTCATACTGGCTCTGACTGACATTCAACACTCTGACCTTAAACACTGGAAAACAGAGCATGCGCATTAAACGTGGAATACTAGCTTATTGGAAATCAGTTAGCATAAAGTTCATGTGTGATGGTTACCGTGGTGGATCCCGCTGCACGCAGCCTTCTTTCTTGCTGCAACTGTCCAAGCGCCCTTCTTCAAAATACAACAGTTGCCTACAGAGACGGTTTTAGAGGTCATATTAAGTTAATCACCTAAATCACCTAAATCCACATACATTAGCATTACCTCGACCTTGATCTATTCACTAGTACATGCTAGTTTATGGGCTTACCTGTGAGTAGATAACAAACTGTTCAACTGAACAACATTAAGCTGTAAAGCCAGTCATTAGTTTTAGCCACGAAACTTTCATTTTGGTAATCGACAACCACAAATACAAACACGTATAGCTGTTAGCTAACAATGAGACAATCAGTCCATCTATAGCGACGATCTGTTGCCAAGTTCGTTCAAACATTCAGGAAATTTGGCCAAAATAAGGGAGCTCCAATAGAAATAGGATGCAAATGCAAATGCAAATGCAAATCTTCAGTAACCACAATAGTGGATCTTGAGCCAATCATGAAAACACTGGCCAGTTATTCGCAAAAGCATACACAGACATCCTACCGACTCTCTGGTAACGGTTTAGGGAAGGCCCATGTAGGTGTGATGGTCAGGTGTTCACAAACTTTTGGCCATATAGTGTATGAATACAGCTTTGTGTATGAATATGCAACAGCTCACCCTCTGTGCAGCGACAAATGTTTCCTTCGCAGATCTGACTGAGCTGCTCTTTGTCCTCTGGCGGAGTGTAAAACCTGCTGCAACGCTTATCTGAGAATGCACGCACGCACACACACACACACACACACACTCGCAGTTCAGTAACATCCAGAGAAATGCGTAAAGATATATAAATATTCACTCTCGTGTGTACCTTTGTTGTAATACTGGTATACAGTAACTGTAGACGGTTGCAGGAGGCCCACTTTAAACTTCTGGTTCAGCCTGAAGGAGATGACATCCTCCTCTTTGTTGGATACCTGAAAGCACATAACATGTACATGGAGCACATTATAATACAGTATTTTACTAAAAGGAGATGAGCCTCAGCAGCATATATTCCTCCATGTTACCTTGAACAGATGAATGATGAGAGATCCTCGATCGCTCAGATTATCTACAACTTGGAAATTGTTGATGTAGCGATCCACAGAGTTGGTTAGCTGTAGATACACAAACACACAGAGTTGACAAGCTTGATTTGCTGTTGTGGTTTGGATTTTGCTGTTGTGTCTTTGATTTTTGCTGTTGTGTCTTTGATTTTGTGGTCGTGTGTCTGATTTTGGTGTTATGTTTTGGATTTTGCCATTGTGTATTTGGTTTTGTGGTCGTGTGTCTTTGATTTTGTGGTCGTGTGTCTGATTTTGCTGATATCTTTTGGATTTTGCGGTTGTGTTTTGGATTTTGCTGTTGTGCCTTTGATTTTGCTGTCGTGGGTCTAATTTTGCAGTTGTATGTCTAATTTTGCGGTCATGTTTCTGATTTCGCGGTTGTGTCTTTGATTTTGCTGTTGTGTCTTTGATTTTGCGGTCGTGTGTCTTTGATTTTTGCGGTGGTGTGTCTGATTTTGCGGTCGTGTCTTTGATTTTTGCTGTTGTGTCTTTGATTTTGTGGTCGTGTGTCTGATTTTGGTGTTATGTTTTGGATTTTGCTGTCGTGGGTCTAATTTTGCAGTTGTGTGTCTAATTTTGCGGTCATGTTTCTGATTTCACGGTCGTGTCTTTGATTTTGCGGTCGTGTCTTTGATTTTGCGGTTGTGTCTTTGATTTTGCAGTCGTGTGTCTGATTTTGCTGATATCTTTTGGATTTTGCTGTTGTGTTTTTGGTTGATTAAGGCGATTTGCACTTAGGCTTTCCTTGAGATGACACGATATTGTGTGGAATTCTTCAGCCATACAGATTGTATCTTCAGTTTCTCACCAGCTCCAGGTCAGAGTTTTCTGGTTCAAAGCCAGTAGGCAGGCTGATGTCCAGCACGGCCATGCGCACCTGATGCTGGTCCAGAGCTCTGATTGGGCAAAACATATCCTAATGTATACAGTACCACAGTGCTCTTACGTATACACCATCTACGAGTTAATGGCTTACCTTACACTGATGCTGAGTTTATACACCTTCTCAGCTTCTGCTGGAGGCTCCTCTGTAACACACAAAATGTTTAGACAACACTCTGACAAAAGCTCTTTCTACAGGGGTCACAACATTCATCATTCCTGTCATTAAACAAACTATTTATGACTGTGATAAACCTATTTTTTAGTTAATACCTGTATACCTGCGTTTTTACTAATTTACCAATGAACTATTTTAAGTGAACAATTATTGCCAATTGTTTATTCTTTCATTTTTATGTCCTTATTCTTGTTTATCGTTTTTATACTTTGAAATAGCAAGCGGGGTAATTGTTATTGCTTTTTCGATATGACAGGGTCATAACTTGTAAGGCATGGGAAATGCAATTGCAAATGGACTTTGCTTTTCCATTTGAAGTTTGGCAGACATTGTACGTTTGTGTAAACGTAAATGCAAACGGTAATATGCGATTTACATTTTCATTTCAATTATGACACAGTTTACGCGTCCACAAATAGAAAACGCAATTGCAAATACAGTTGCAATTGCAACTATAGTCCGGAAAATACTTCCACAATTATTGCTTTCATTGCTTCAGAATTCTTTGCTGTCCGTGACCGATAGCGGCTGATCGTCAAGAACAGCATACTGGGTAAGAGCTGTTGCATTCACACACCTAGCACTGTCTATAGACATCATCGAGCCAGTGTTTGCTGCATTTTTTGTTTGCTGTCATGTGCTGCTAGGAGTGAACACGTTCTACTGAGTTTTATGGTTAAGATGTTTTTTCAGTTGTTTTGACTGACATCATTAATCGTGAACTTATGTCCAGAATGTCATTTTATGTCTTAATGATGCTGTATATAGAAAGCAAGTGAAGTTCTAATTAAGGGGAGACGCACCGATGCTCTCGCTAATAGAAACATTCAACTCAAATCCTTTACACAAGCTGTTCTCATGTACATCAGGCAACTCGTTGTACACCGTTACCACCTACAGAGGGAGACAAAGAAAGAAATATCAAACATTAAAAGATATCAAAAATGCTAATATTTGGGTTTTATGGGTGATGTAGAACACACCTCCAGTATCCCCTGACCACTTCCTGAGGCCACCACTGTGAAGTTCTGATCTGTAGGCACCTGTGTGACAAAAAAAAGTGTTACATATACAAACTAGCTTCACCTACAGATAGCAAATGTCATATAGGACAAACAGTGAAGGAAGAACACATTCAGCTAAAAGCTTGGTTTGATGAAAATAAACACATTATAGCTGTTAGTCTGAAAGAAGTTCGAAGGAAGTTAGCATAAAAGAATTTTGTTACTCCTAGCTATTTCATTAGCATATGGTCAGCAAATGGTTAGTTACCATAATAATAAAAAGTAAAAATCAGTTAACCTCTTTATTTCTAAGACAGAGAAAGGCAGGGAAAAACAATGACTGAGGAAGAAAAAGGAATAGTGAGTTAAAAACACTGACTTTAGAGGAACGTGCCACATGAGCCAGTTGTCTGGTGAAGGCCCAGTGAGTATCTGAGCTACTGGGAATGCTGAGCACCACCTTCAGGCTCATGTCAGCTGGAGAGGGTTTCTTTACCAGGTACTCTGACAGAGCCTGCAGTACCACCATGGTGGACTAAGAGAGAAGGAAGGAAATCGGTCACATGCCACACACTGAAATGCGTCACCTGCAATGCTAAATCCATGCATTGGTAGTCCTGTCTGGTGAGTTTATAAGTAAAAAAAGTTTCTCCTATTTACAGTAAAAGAATCGCACAACACGATGCTACCACCACCATGCTTCAGTACATGTTACACTTCTACAGATCAGAACGTTTCGGGACAGAAAAAAAAAAAAAAAAATCTAGCTGTTGGAAAACTTAAGAATCAGTTAGGTAGGTACCTGGACAGTCTTTTTGCTGCATGCCATTGCACAGCTAATTCTATGTTTTACTCAAAAAAATTTTACTTAATTCAGATGTCACGACAAAATTCATTAGTAGTTGATACCTGTGTGGATCCGTATCCTCCCCCGACCTGTCGCTGCTGATTCAGCCACTTGAACGGAGCAGCAGCCTCCTGAATATGGCCACCTTTAAGCAGGGCCAGCAGTGCGTAACCTGTCGCCTCCAGTGTGAAGAATGGGTTTTCTGCGTCTGGCCAGTGTGCGCCGTCTGAAATCAAAAGGGAGACAAAGAAAACGTTCAGATAAGGCTCCTTATATGGTGGATGAAACGTCATCAATATTATACCACTCTAGCTGAAGTCCAGCCACTGAGTTTTACTGACTAAGATCTTGCTTCGTATTGGAGAAATGAAGCTGTAATAACAGCAAATGTTTAGACAATGCTCAAGTAAGTGCAACTACTGTATGTATCCGGGTGTGGCTGAGAGTACCTGCTGATGCTAATTTCAGCAACAGTCTCTTCGAGCAGCCCAGGTTGCTCACAGCCAGTGCGTAACATACAATTGCGACAGAATACGGCCTGCGCAGCCGGTGGTATCGTAGTTTCAGATAGTACCCTGCTTTTACAAAATTCACCTGCAAAGAACAGAGATAGAGTAGAGTCCAAAATACCAAATATCCCCACAAATATCTGACAGTTTTTGCCCTTGTGGGGACGATCACCAGAAGAGTTTTTTTTTTTGTTATGTTTTGTTTTTTGATGATGTCAATGGAACATCTTCACAAGGATAGTAAGACAAACGTGTGTGTGTGTGTGTGTGTGTGTGTGTTACCTCTGGGTTCAGTTCTTGGCCAGTGCAAGTAACGACACTCTTAGCTTCGGCCAATGCAATCAGTACAAATGCAGTCAGAGTTTCCCTGGATTCTGCACCCTGAAGACCTCCCTACACACACACACACACACATGGCATTACATAGTCAATACAGCCAAAGCCATGTGTGTTTGTTTCAATACCTGTCCATTACCAGCTATATCTGATGTAACACATAGCTTATAATCATATAAATTCATCAGTTATATAAATTTTGGCACCTGTCCCTGCACTTATAATCAAAGCCTGCCTTCATTTAATCTAATATAACGAAACAATCCATTATTTAAATTCATTAAAACAATCACTGAATGCTGAAAATCTGTTGCAATATCTTGATCAGTGCGTTGAAGATAATGTCGACGTCCTTGTTCGAGACCCTGTCCGTGGAAAGCACAAGATATGGAACTCTGGAATGCCAGATTTCACTTCAAAGAATTTCTATACATAATGGAAATGCCTAGGAGCTATATAACAGGAGACAGGTGCTACGAATTGCACGTACACTAAGGCATTCAAGATTGTGGTGCATTGCTACTGTCGCATGTGAGAGCACTTCAGTTCTGCAAGCACTGAGCACCGAGACATGTGCTTTGGGTATACGGGTCAAACAATAATAAGTTTTCGAGTGGGCAAGATCAGTCAGAATTCCTTCAGGAGCATGTGGGAATGGGCAGGGGAGAAAAAAAAATCCTGTGTATACCTCTACTTCCAAACCACATGGTTCATCATTCTTAATAAAATACACTGTAGTTGTAGTGGGCATTTGGCTCATGCACAACACAATGGCATATACATTGGCATATACATTGACTAACAATATAAATGGCATATATTGTTAGTCAACTTGTCTACATCTTCATCAAGTCTATCCTCTCACCGTCATGGAGGTGGTATAGACTGGGTTGTTCTCCTTGAATGCTCCAGATAAGAACTGCTTGTGCTTGAGCAGGTAGAGCAGCGGGCCACATATGTGCTGCTTGTCCACTGTGATAAACGGATAAGCCATGGAGAACACCTTCACCACAAACGCTGTGATCCTGTGACAAAGAGAGGAGGAAGATTATGTTAAAGAAGCAGGGATAGATTCACAGGACCAAATAGTATATCTCACATATCATATAAATCGTATAAATACCAGGTGCTGGTTCCTTCGTTGCGATACGGTGGATATGAATCATCAGTTTTACGATAATTAAGCTGGTTCTCATAGCCTGAGACAGAAGCACAGATAAATTATTATTATTATTATTATTATTATTATTATTATTATTATTATGGCATTTAAACAGTATCTTTCTTCTAGAAAGAGCCATTGATCTCAATCCAAAAAAAATTTACCAAAATATATGTACAGCAATAGATTTTCATTAATGGTTCAAAGCTTTGTTTATTTATCTTTGCATAGGAATGCAGTAATTTTAAACAAATTTTATTTTTGAGTGATGAATATAATAAAGGTTACATTAATCAAGATTAGTCAAAATTGGTCAAGATTAAGTCTCTAGCTTTTAAGCAGGTGCACTTCAAAAACACTGGAGTGATATTTTCACTCCTTGAGCCCGCCCCACTATTCCCGCCCATGTACACAAAGCTCCGCCCCCTGAAAGCTACAGTGGCCAGCAGAGTTCAGTTAGAGTTGTCGACTGTCATCACTTTCGATGAGGTAGGCTGTTTATTTATTAAGGGCTTGCCTTACTTCAATGTTTGTTGTACGGCATTCGGGAAGATAATATTATCTCAGGAGGGGATAAATACCTAGCTAGTATTATGTTAATGTTGCTTGAGAGAAGATCCAAATACTGTGTTTCTTGTAGTTGAGTTTTTTTGCTTACAGGATAATTATCTGGCAGTGCTGGGAGCTTACCGATATCCATTATATATATTTTTTCTTTCCGAACAGACTAAGATTGGGGGCGGAGTGAGGAGTGTCTATAAAATGACTGACAGGAGGCCCATGTAAACACATACAAGCACCGTGATTCGTAAAGTAGTTCTCGAAATGGGGTTTCTTAGCCACATAATACACCTGTGCTGAGACCAAAACTTAAACAGTTATTATTTTTTTTTATCATGTTCTACATATTTTCCAGATTATTTGTATTACTAAGAATTTTTTTAAAACAGTACTATTGCACCTTTAAGCCCTTTAATATATCTCAAATTCTATGTTGAATGAGATCAAGGTCTGTTTCCAGAAGAAAAGAGGGGTTGTGAGTGACCAATCATAGCAGCATTTCTGCCCCAGAGTATCAAAAATGAACTCAAATCAATCAAACATGGCTTCTTGTTTAGCTAGCGTTTGAGTTGTACACTTCTTAAATAGCTAGAATTTGACATTAGATTTACGACATCTATCCATGTTACCGATCTTAATGTAGGAGATGGCATCCTCTCTGCGCTGCATTCCCACACTCTCCCACTGTGAGCTGCGGTCCAGATAGTGAACAGCGATGAGCGGCAGTGTGATGCTAGCCAGGTTCTGCTCCACACAGCCTCCGGGCATCTGGATCAGGGCCGCCAGTGAGTCCTTGTTGATGGAGTTATCGATGCTGTCGGCCAACAAATTACCTAAACACACAGAAATGAAATGAAATGAAATGAAGTGTTCAATAAAGTCAGTCAAGCTAGGAAGTAACTTATTATTTTACCTCTGACATTGACAAATGTTTCTGGAACGGAGTTGGGAACCACTGAACTCAGTTTAGCTTTATCCACCCGAATCAGCTGATTTCCATCTAAGGACCAAACACACACATACGCACACACACATGCACACGCTAAGTCCATATGAATTCTCTTGACTCTGATTAAATGAAGGCAACAGGAAGTGGTCTCCTACCGTCTCCTTTCTCAGCAGGATTCAACACAAAACTCCTCACATACATCTTCTGAATGCCTTCCAACTGCAGCAAAAAAAAGAAAAACAAACAGGATTGACTATATCTAGTCTATACGTTATGAATTATTGACGCTACAGCTTTCAGCCAATAAGAACAAACTTGATTTCGATCATTTTACAACACAGTCTTGTTTGAGAAATAAAATTTCCATATCAAGCCTCACCACCACACGGAGGTTTTTGCGGACCGCGTCCTGTCCAATGAAGCTACGCGACACGGCAGTGACCTGCAGGGGGAGCTCTCCCACTCGGAGCGGGATTACGGTGTAGGGGATGAGCACGGAGGAGTGAGCTCGCACCAAAACCTCCTGCTTATGATCCTCGGTATACGCCACACTGCACATGTCCTCCGTCTTTGCCAGGATCACCAGCACCTACACACACAGCCGATGGCCAGTGTTAAATATGTGGTCGCTTTTTCCATGAAATATGGCGATATCGTCATGAACGATGGTTATAAACACATTGTGTGCTGAAGTTACCTTTAGGTCCTTGCTCACGTAGTTGTGCAGCACGGCCTTGACCTCAACATGTTCGTTTCTGGCTGCGGTGCGAGGAAGACGTAGGTTGATGAAGAATGGCTTCCATGCTCGGATGTTGAACGGCTCGGCCACACAGAAACCTGCAGAAGCAATGGCACATGCAATATAAAAAGATACGTAGCTAGATGAACAAACAGGGACATATAGAAGAACTGAACACAGACACACAGGAAGAGATGGAGAAATTGATTTGAAGATGAGTACCTGTACTAGATGATGCACTAATGCCCAAAATCCCCCACTGAGTGATGCTATCGGGGAGAACGGACTCCACTGGTGCAACAGCAAATCTGAAAAGGTAAATAGGGTGCACTCCTATGCAGGGTTTTTACGTGCAGGGGTTTTAATATCGTTATCCCCCGCCTGCTTTAAGTGGACTTAAGGAAAAACAAATACAAGAAAAATGTAGAATAAACAGTAGTTTAAGAGCATATACAATTATATAGAAGTATGATACCATAAAAAAAAATATCACACTTACCCATCTGGCCCAGGTGCTCCAGGAAGTTGGACATCTGTCCACAGCCAGGACTCAAAGAACTTGGTGCGTACATAAATATCGTCTAGCTTGTCATAGTACTCATCCCTCACCCTAGATTTGGGAGTTCCTGTGAGACCACCAGCACCACCACCACCAGGAATAAAACCCGCACCAACACCAGGAATAATCCTGAAACCAATAGCACGACGAGGACTAACAGTAGTAGGAACACCACGAGAAGCTCCAGGAATGCCAAAATGGAAAAAAGGGTTGCCAGGCATGACAATGCCAGGATAGACAGAAAGATAGTCTGAAAGATAAGAAATGTTGGTGATTAACCCATTAGTGATTAACAAGTGATCAAACGTTATAAGGACTAGGGGTGTGTACTGGTAAGATGGTTCATCATGACAATATAAAATGGTTATAACATCAGAAAATGTGAAATAGTTACATTGTTAACATTGATGCTATACTGAAATACACGACAAAATTACAAAGAGATACAAAGTGTTGTTCAAATCATGCCATAATGTAGCACCATTTTTTTTTTTTTACCCCATTCTCCTAATTTGATCATTTGTCAGTTCTACCCACTTGCCAGCTCTCTCCAGCACACGACAGCTACCAGTCATAGAGGATGAAAGCTAGCAAGTGCTTCCTCCCAGACATGTGAAGTTGGCTACCACATCGTTTCGATCTGCTGCTCATGCTGCACCACAGGGCAGCCTAAGACTCAGACGAAAGCACTATCTGCCCTCTTCCACATACATGAGTTCACAGATGCACACAATTGGCTGTCACTCTTATTCACAGGGGGGATTATTACCCTCAAGTGGCTTATTTTCCTATAACAGCATGGCCTGAAAGGTTTATTTCTCTCGTCCCACAGTGATTTGCCAACAAGTACAATTTTTCATTTAGTAATGAACAGATTTTTAATTGTTCATAGTTAATGTTGTAGAACGTCCACGAAACTTAGTCAGTTTATCACTTACATAATAGCGACTATTATAGCAAATTTTTCCTCTCTCTTGAAATTAATAAAAGAAAAAAAAATGCAGCTTGTTATGTTACTGAGAAACTGGAATCTATCTATCTAAATGTTTACATGTCTCCTTACAGAAAACGTTACTATATTATGCAATATATTTGTTAAATAACATCCTTTGTTTTTTTTAAAATAATATGTTTTAGTTTTTAGTCTCAGGTCATGCAGATTGTCCCCTTGAATGAGTATGTTAACGTATGTTAAAACCTACGATTTGAATTACAGCTGAAACTACTGTCAAAGTTGCTGTTATAGAGAACATTCATATAGACCAATCAGATAAGAGAATTTAACAGGTTTAAATACAATTTAAAATGAAATTTGAAAATGTGAAGATGGGAACAGATACCTTCAGTATTTATAGGACCATAACGGTTTGTGAATACATGTCTCCTCGTGGGCAAGGTTGGCTCTGGAGTGGTGGGTGGTGGTGGGGTGATGATGCCCAGCTCTTCACCCCTGTACTGAGTGCAGCACTGGAGAAAAGCCATCACGCAGTTCCAGTCCTCAGTGATGTAAAGAGCACGGCGGTGACATGAATACGGCATGGGAATCTCCCTCATGCCATCAGAGCAGCAGCGCTGTAAAACCTGGTTGGTATAGGACTTCTCTGATCACACACACACACACACACTCTTCAGATTACCATTCTTTTGATGCTGAAGGTTCCTAAAACCTTCATGAAATTATCAGTATTGAATTCAGTCACTCACCAAGCTTGTCCCGGAGACGCAGATTTTCAACAGAGCGCCTCTCCCTGAGCTTCCAGTAGCACGGTGGGACTAATCAAAGGTAAATGTTATTAGAATCCATCTAACAGTCCTGTGCAAAATCTGTAACTGAGATCAGTTATGAACTGGAGGGATGTAACTTCATCAGTGCTATTTTATTCAGCAAGTAGTGCAACAGCACTGATAAGAAACATGTCTTTGATTTTTCACTCAATCCTAAGGCTTGATTGTTGTTTTGGGAATGATACAGAGGATTTTTTTTTTTTTTTTTTATGAAAGAATCTCTCTCCATAATGGAGAACGAACTACACCAGAGCTTGGTCAGACCAGGTGCCTGCTTGGTCAGCATATCAGCAAACAATTTAGTATATATATAATACTTTCTTACAAAGAGGTAATGTTCACAGAGCAGTGTTTTGTGCTAAATTTCCTTATTCATTTTATAAGCAGTTTCAGTTTGTCCCATCACTGGAACTAAAATAATACAAGTTTCCACTATAGGATGGAGATGAGATGTTTCACACCAAGCTATCTGTAGTGTACTGTAGTACTATAACCTTTGCGGTACTCGCCATATGTGGGAAATATGGCAAGTCATCCATCACATGCATTAAAACATATTACACAATTCAAACTCTGTACACATGCTGCACATATATTATATGTATATCTATATATTTTGTAATAATATAAAAAAAGTAATATATTACATATATGACTGGTTGATTCTAGGAAGCTCGACTGAAAATTCAGGCCTGCATCCATGAACACACCCATGCTGTTCCTCCCTCCACCTATAGAGCAGCCCAAATCCCCCTGTCCCACCGTGTCCCAAATCTGGTGGTATACAACTGGATTAGCGACAGAATCATAACTGAGTGATTCATCAGCATTCTCGAATAAATGATATAAACTGAATTATAAAATTCTAAATCACTGCAAGAATTTTTTTAACAGTACTAGTATATTATTATTATAACATAACAAGTATTGCTAAAGCATTTATTGTAGAGCGTTGCACATCACCTTCTTCTGCGTCAGCCGGCTCTTACTCAGCAGAAAAATGGAGTTGTCTACAGCGACCAGGCTGACCTTTGCTCCGGGGTCGCCCCTAACTTGAAAGCTAAAGCTGTTGCCTGGTGAATACGAGTCCTTCACTTCACCCTTCAACGGTTCAACCTTGAGCTACAACATGCAATCATTATGTTGAAGCAATTAGTGACTGTGACGTAACAAGGTTAATATGAAATTGTGATGAAAAGGACTGTTCTTTGTGAATACTGTATGTAAATATGTTAGTCACTGTCCAGTTCCCTGCATCACACGCCATCAGGAGGCAGTTTCCAAGTAGCAAGAAATCATGTGACTTTCCAGAAAATATCTCTGAAAGCGGTGCCAGTGGCAAATCACAGCTTTATATACAGTAGTTTCTATAGTAACAGAGATTCCTGCGGAGGGCACTACACATGAACAGATTAAAAAAACGTTATTTAACCAAGAAAAATGTCTAATCGTGAATGTTTTCTGTAAGGAGACGTTTAATTGACCGTTATGGAAGGAGTCAGCACTTTGTCACATTCAGTCGGTTTTCCACCGCAGGAAAGTCTTCAGGACCGAGGAGTTTGCCCTTTCTGGTTTCTCGCTAACATGACAAGCTGTGTTTTTTTTTTCTCACTAAATAAGCACTAAATAAGGAACTAACTTGTCTCACGGACAATATTAAATGGAAGTATAAACAAATAAATAGCATAACTTGTCGTTCATTAATAAATTACTGGGAAATAAGTGGAATCTTGGGACATGCTGTAACAGTAACTCCACTGTGCACCAGGCTGCATTATATCATGCCATCGTTGATTATTTTCCTAGAATAATACACCCCCAAGTGCTTTATTCTTTGTTTGTAGAACTGAATGACTAAGTAGTAAACAGAGCATGAGAGACGCTAATGCAAATTGACTCACTGATCCCAGACAACGGCTCTCCACATTCACCAAAATGGAGTCGGCCAACACTTCTACTGCATACGACCACGGAAGAATCCAGTACACCACGAAGCGGAACGCAGGCAGCATCTCTGAAGTCAGCAGCAGGGGAACGGTAGTCACTTCATCCTCTGTTCTATTCATCCTGCCCACATGAATTATCTTCCCCTTGTTCAACACCTAGATGGTACAGGGAATAACGAGTGACTGAGGAAGCAAAACCTGACGTTCAGTTAATACATTTCATTTAATGTACACTCACCGGTCATTTTAATAGGAACATTTGTTCATTCGTGCAATTATCCAATCACGTAACCGCAGTGCAATGCAGAAAATCATGCAGAAAATCATGCAGATGCAGGTTGAGAGCTTCAGTTAATATTGACATCAAGTAATATCAGGTTTTATTGGCCTAAAGAATTCGGTTATTGTGCCACGGTCACAGGTGAGTGTACGCTTATAGTGTATAATATGTGCTCTTTTCCAGGGTGTGGCTCAGTGAGGAGGAGTATTTCAGAACTGGAGGATGATAACCAACAGTAGAGTTTGGTTAGTGACTTTAAATTCAGCATCATGTACAGCACAGGAAGGATGCTCAGCACTGAGAGTTTTAGGATTAGAGATAAACAGCATTACAAATTGCTGAACAAAATCATTTCTGTTTTCAGGACATTTCATTCAGTTTTTGTTATTCAAGCATCTCCTTTTCTTTCTCAGTTGTTTTTTTTGCACATTATATTATATGCATATTTTATGCGTTTGCACTGCTGCCACATGATTGGCTGATTAGATAATTACCCAGATGAGCAAGTGGACAGATGATCCTATTAAAGTGCTTGATGTCCCTTTTGTGCCTCTCTGAATTTTTTTTTTTTTTTAACTTTTGCACGCACTCCACTGTGATCATGAGCACACCAAGCCAGCTCTTTCTAAAAGCAGCTTACATTTTCCACCTCATTAGTCATTACAGGCATATTCCTTAGGACAAAATTATTCCATCATAATTTTCAAGAAACTTTCTTGACTTAGTATATAGTTTTTTTTCCCCCTTGAATGTTTATGAAATGCTTAATATTTGTTAGAGCCACTTGTTTCATTTTCATTGTATTATATATTTATATAATATATCTGCTAATTATTCCTTTGCTTGTTTTTTTGTCCAAATTTCTCAGTTGTTCTTTTTGTTGTTTTTAATCGTTGAGCTCTAAACTCATCGTGTCTATTGAGAACAATTAACACACACACAAACAATTTGAACATGATGTCAATTTATGCAAATACTGTATTCTTTCTAACTCACTAACTTCATTTGGGATCTTAGTAAATCAATGTCTCAGGTTATTAGTTGAAGTTGGAAAGGTTGGGGGTTTAGTAATAGTGTTAAAGGCAGACAACATTTAGCCTTTACTGAGCACACTAAACAGTAAGAGCACAATAAACTGTGTGTGACTCACGATATATGAAACCTGCCCCAAGTAGTTTTCTTTGTGGGAGCTGAGGCTGAGGTGCACTTGGAAGTCTAACGTCTCTCCTACTTTTGCCGCCTTCTTGTCTACGGTGATGTAAATCTGGTTCGGTTCTTCAGGGCTGAAAGGTGAGAACGCCTCCACCAACCATTCGGTCTTTGCTTGCTGCTCCGGCTTCAAATCTGGGACTACTGTTTTTACCTGCAACGATGAGCAACTATGAGCAAATATGAGACGCATAAGATACATAAGGATATTCAGTGTGTTCTATAAAGATACAAATACAGATATGTATCATATCTGCCCAGGACATTTCGCTGCCATGCAACCAGAGGGTGCCCTCCTCCAAATTCTAAAGACCTTACTCAGTCACACGCACTTCCGGGTCAAGGACTATATAAAGCACATGTTCACACTAACACAACGCGAAGCCTTGCCAACTGTTGCCTGTTGTGTTTTAATGGCGTGAGGGTACATCTCTATTTGAGACTAATTGCAAGTCACTAAATATGTAAACATAAATGTCACTTAACTCTGGTCTGTATAATATTCACATAATATGTCTGTGTGTGTGTTTGACTCACTATAATCTTTTTGCTAAATCCACATGGCATGTTAAGGGACACTTTGATGGTGCCGCTGTGCACTGTGACAGGAGTGGACAGGAAGCTGATTTTAACCGGAACGTTCGGAGCCGGGGAGCCGTCGTGGTGGCTAACCGTAACCTGAGACACAAAATACAACCGTTTTAAATGTAACTGTAAAGCAGTTAAATTCTCCATATGTTGATTATCATGTATGCGTTACCGTTAAGTCAAAGGGTAGGCCCGATTTATAAAACCTTGATGTGTCTTCGACGGCAAGCACATATGGTGAAAAGACGATTTTGATGCCTGACTTTTTCGCCACTACAAGGTCACTTCCTGAAAAACGCCAGTTCACCAACATACATTAGAGACACTTTGGGAATAGGATATGTTTGCGTTTATATCATATAACCTCAAGGAACCTCAGACTGGTCCATTCAGAATACTGAAATGATCTTCACGTGTTTTATACTTCAGATTTGCCGGGGAAGGTGTTGCTCTTAAAACAGGCACTTTAATTAAGCCTCACAATAAGCTTCACAATTTCTGCCACTCTAGTCCATCGTGCAAAATAATATGATGTACTGGATCAAGTGCTATTTTATAAGCTGCTCAGTTAAACAGGAAGCCCAGAAAACCAGTGTAAGCAGCTGTGTAAGCCAACTCTTAGTATGAGTGCCTTTCCCCTCATAAATGACTTGCGTGGCCAACCCTGAATACAGCCCTAAACACTTAAGTGAGCACTAAACCTACTCTGAAAAGAAATGGGGAAAAAAAACTCTTGACTTTTTGTAGCTGTACTAATCCCCACATTCTCTAAAAGTGTTTCAGCTTAATATACTATATCTAATTTGGGATGGAGCCTACTAAGTAATTCTGAAAAGAAAAGGGCGTCTGCCAAATGCTGTAAAGTTCAATGTAAATATTGCATACACATAGATAAATTTATTCATTTGAATGGTCGAAGATCAAGTTAAGCATGCGTATCTATTGCCATATCTTTTGCCATCTCTAAATATGGCCCATAGAGTGATATTAGAAAACAAAGGCATCCTACCTGTGCTGGTCATCACGGAAGCTTTAACGTATATGGACAAGCCGTCTAATTGGTTGATATCAGAATACGCTTTCTTAAGCTCAGCAACAGTGAGTGTGGCATTCCCACCATCCAGCTGCAATTAACAGCAACGAAAAACAAAAATTTATACAAAGAGCAAAAGGTAATCAGGTATTGCCGGCATTTGGACGCATGAATGAAGACATTTGGGTTTGAGATCAAAAGATGAATATTAGATGAATTCAGCTTTCATTTCCTGATCTCTACATCTAGACGTGTTAAACAACTTACAACATCACGCCTTCTGTTTAAACCCACCGATTTTTCAAGTGTTCAAAAATATTGGAACATGTGACTGACAGGTGTTTCTTGTTGTCCAGGTGTGCCCTGTCAGATTGACTGTTTAAACAATTAATAGCTCTGAATGGCTACTCTTGGTTTGAGCCCTGGGTTTTGCCTGTGAATACTGCATTTGTTGTTAAAAAGGATAAACTAACATGAAGACCAGAGAGCTGTATACGGGAGAAAAGAGGGAAAATCGATCAGAGCCATTGCACAAGCCTTGTGCATAGCCAATAAAACGATTTAGAATGTCTTGAGAAAGAAAGAAACCACATCAATCACCAGACCTTAACCCAATTGAGCATGCATTTCACCTCCTGAAGAGGAGACTGAAGGGAGAACCCCCCAAAACAAACAACAACTGAAAGAAGCTGTGGTACAAGCCTGGAAAAGCATCACAAAAAAGAATGTTTGGTGATGTCACTGGGTCGCCGGCTTGATGAAGTTATTGCAAGAAAGAGATACGCAACCAAATATTAAGTGTTACTTACATTAAGGCTATCTGTTCCTATATGCTTGCTCACCTAAAAATTGGGTGGCACCAAAGGTGCCATGTTCTTAGCTGTTGAACACATCTAGATGTAAATATCAGGAAATGAAAGCTTAAATTCTGAGCAGGTTTTTTTTTTTAAATCATGGAATAATGTCATACTAACACAGACCTCAGTGGAAAGACTGGACATTTGATATGGTGGAGGAAGTCTAGTTTCAATTTCCATCTTTACTTTAATCAGGTCCTATACAGTACCTTTATATTTCACTCACATTTTTTACTTGCTTCATAGATGAGAATCGTTCATTCACTCCATCATTCTCTACTCCAAACACCACATATGCGACACCATCCACTTTCTCACCATACATATATCTGAGGAAAGATGCAAGAAGCTATTGAGAAAGAAAAACTTCTAAAATGATCCTGTTGTACTAACTTACACTTACAGAACTAACCATATTGCTTTAAGTCTCATTTCTAGAAGTTGCCACAGCTGGGCGCTTGACCAAGACTCTTAAACCTTGACTGCTCAGATATACCCTATATGGCCAACATGTGAATTCGGAATGACTGACAGTTGCTCATTTTCTGTCACGGTAAACAGAGATTTTTTTTCATTCATTATTCAAGTCCATCAATGTATGCCCCAACTATTATTAACTAACTATTAAGTATATAATATCAGTTAACTATATTTATTAGGGATTTAATAGTCCTTGTTCTAATTATCACATAGATCACCACAAATTTGGTTTAATTTAACAATATAAGGGTGCGCCACCCTCATAATTCACCGACTTATATATTTTTTTATACAGTCAGGTCCATAAATATTGGGACAGTGACACAGTTTTGGTAATTTTGCCTCTGTACACCACCACAGTGGATTTGAAATGAAGCAGTCAAGATGTGACTGAAGCGTAGACTTTCAGCTTTAATACAAGGGGTTTAACAAAAATATTGCATTAACCGTTTAGGAATTACAGCCATTTTTTACAGAGTTCCTCCAT